>JANSTX010000010.1:24045-44866 GCA_027564355.1 Penthetria funebris
TGCATTATTAATGAAACTCTAAACACAAGAAAAAGAATTGTACCATCCTTTCTGAAAGAAATTTTAGCAATAGTCCATTTTTGTCAGTTTCCCCTATACACATATTTTCATTATTTAAGGTGAGAACATTGATATCACTGATGCAGTTGTTTTAAAAACTTAGTTTCAAATCAACGAATAAAAAGTTTGCAAATATGAACGGGCATTTTCATGTAAATTTTTATGAAAAGAATATTATAATTAAAATAATTATGTTGAAATTAGCAATTATTAACATTGTAGTGTGGTTTATTAATCGTATTTACTCATAACAGGTGCAATATAATGCGCTAATGTAGTTTCATTATGTTTTTAAATTTACTGTCAAAATGATAGACTATAATAGACGATCAATGTGCAACGGAAATGCAGAAATCGCAAATTAAGGTGTATGTATGAACATACACTCTCAGAACAGTTTAGATTTTTCAGTGTTGTTTACCAATGGGATGTTGCAATGTTGCAGTTTTTCTGTTGACGTTTGATGTTACATGTGCATAGGAAATAGCAGATTAATATCTTTAATTCTAAATGTTATGCAAATACATTTAGTTTTAATAGTATAACTTCAAATTCCTGCAGTGCATTTTCTCTACCCGAATTTAATCACAATTTCCTACACTGATGTTCCAAACAAATTGAGAAATAATTCGACATATCATTCGCTAATTCTGTGATTTTCAAACATGAATGTTGACGCAATCTTTAAACTATGTGTATTCATCTTGGAATGCATAATCTTTATGAATTATTTGTGGTTACTTAATTTTTTCCTCGCTTCGTTACCTATTCTTATCTTAATTGTCAATTAACTATAATATTTTTTTTGCAGTTTAATAGAATTATTATTCTACATATTGCATTCATCATTTATGGCATAGTACAGTGTGCACCAGTGTCCAATGATAACAATACAGCTAATGCTGATAATGTAGACATAAAGTTGTTAAAGTATGATAGTGTAACGGAGGATGATACAAGACAATTTAGGTGAGTATTAATTGGTAACATTATATCAAGAAACTGTATCTATTTATTATTTGTGTTCAATGAATGATATTAATAATTGTGTCTTTTTTTTCAGATATGAACTTAGTGATGGACAAAAACGTTTCGAAAATATTTTCATTAAAAATATTGGCACTGACGAACAAGAAACAATTGTCACAGGATGGTACACATTTGAAGATAATTTTAAAGTTTATAATGTATCATACAGAGCCGATCGAAATGGTTACAAAGCAAATATTACACAATCTAATATTTATGTTTCTTATATTTCACCAGTTGTTATAAAATCTCTAGTTGGTTAGAATAAAAGGGTTTTTATTGTGAAATATATAGAATTAAATATGTAGAAGTGTAAAATTTTTGAAATTCAATAGTAATTACACTTATCTAACGTAATTGTTGCCACTACAATACGTGAAATTTCTTGATTCGCAACATTTAGTGCATTTGATAAATTGTTGTATTTTCGACCCAAACTCGAATGCAACTTATTCTACCTAGTTAGAATCCATAGCTTATTCAGATATGCTGAGGCGTTAAACAAGATACTTAGCTAATCACTTAGTGGTTTAAACGAGGTTAATCAATGATAGTAAAAAACTGTCAATAAGAAGTGTAGCAGCGTATTGGTAGGAGATAGAGTAAAGTGAAGTTGCTGACCAGAATTAATTGACAATTGGATGGTTCAATGATGCTCTAGTATGGATTATAGGTCGAGACAGTGTTGATGTCTGCAAGATCTAACTAATTTGCCATGGATAATTGTGATATTTTAACTGTTCAATCTTTCTTTATTTATCGATTCTAATGGGCTACTAAAAGATAAAGCGAAGGTGATTTATTGAAATTAACTTTACTTTAATGTAACTATCAAACTATCAATTATTCAGTTATAAAATGTTTCGTGTTCGTAAAATGTCTGTCCATCATGCACATGTTGTCCATTTACCAAAACACATTAACTCAATTATGCGAATCATACTATAAAATGGATAAATATAAAATTTTTACCTTCAATAAACGATAAAACAAAGAATTGTTATTACATTGAGGGTTGCTGAATTCATCAACTCATCAATTCATCAATCAACGCCCATATACTTTATTTTAGTGTCTACACATTGACCTGTATAGATTTTGGTATAAAATTTTTGCGGATATAATGTAAATATTAGACCAAAATAGGAAACTAACTTCGTGGCATATATAGTCAAACAAAAAACGAAAAAAAATCTAATTCCAAAAGAATAATGAAATCTATAGGCATACTATATAAGGAGAAAAAAATCTTATATAGACTAGCTGTAATATTTCGTGATTAATTGCATAATTGTTACTGTATAATTTAACAAGTAAACGAATTCTTATATCCTTCGACGACATCCTTTAATCAAGGAACCCTAACTGAAATCGCAGCAGACGTTAATTTGCAATACACCAGAGTGAAGGCTAATATCTATATGGTAGGTTAATGTCCGTTCTGTCATCATCATTTGAAATTTCGTTTTGTCCCACATTTGACGTATGGATGTTTTAGCATTTCTAATTTCTATTCATGGTACAATAATTGTATTATTTGTTTTCAATAATATCCCTGGTATACGTGTTATTTTATGCACGGGTATATGATGGTGTATTTGCAAATTGCTCGGATATACGAGTGAGTATACAGAATTTTATTCATATTAAATATGTATATGCAGGATTCCTGGCCAATTTATTAAATAAACTGTTATATTATTAATTAAACTCAATTTAGCAAACAGTAGGTATAGACACATACATTACACAATATTTAACTAAAGCGAATATATTATTAATTTTACTAATATCGTATATTTATTAGATGACATTGTTTCGAAACATGTGAAGCTATATAGAATATTCTAATATATATTATTAATAATAATTTAATTAACATGAGTTATTATTGTAAGCTATGTTATATATTTAATCCAATATACATACTGTTCCTTTATGCTAGAGTTAGTTATGTGATATTTAAATTAACTAATAAATGCAAACAAAATTAAGTTATGTGTGATAAATTAAATGAAAGTTGACAATAAGTGATTGCTAAAGACAAATGCATTGTGATGCACTTATATTACTGGTTCAATTCAATTGTGTTTAAGAGGATGTTTACACGCTATTGACTTGAACCTTTCCATAAAAAACCCTAATCTTTCGAAGAATGAGATTGAAATCAGCTTTTCAAAGTTTTTCAAAGCATAAAGTTCAACGTATAAAAGCATTTTTAGCAGAGTTCACAGTAGCAAAGTATCATTGTGAAATAAATACATTTTAACGGGACTTTAAATTTATTATTGCAAAGTTTTACAGTAAATATTTATGTTCGCCGAAATATATGTCGGCAACGGATAATTGACTTTTCTGTCTGAGTATATGCAGTTAGTCGTAGTAAATCAAATATCTAAAATGAAATGTAATAGAAATTCATGAAACGAGGGATAGGCATATGATAAATATATGATCATCTTCTTAACTATTACGTTACATAAAAAACGTGTCATATTTCTATATTTCGATTTTATTAAATTAAAATTCATGTTTATGTTGGTCCGGAGAAAATATGGATTATGCGATGAAATACATCATTAAATTACATATGTAGAAAAATACATCAATGATAGATTCATAATTTCAATTTGTAAAAGGAGTTCAGAAAACGAGGGAAAGACAAATTTGAAATTTGAGTTTGTAGTTAGATGTAACAATTGTTTTTAATTGATAAAATTAGTGAAACAGAATGAGATAAATTCAAACGTAATCAAATTCATGTTTATGTTGCCCTGATAGTGGTATATTTTATTACATAGTATAATGTCACCCTTGAATATTGTTTGTTTAGCATTTGAATCTAAAAGGTTCTATTTTACGATATATTTACTTTACTCGTACCTATTATATTTGTTCCGGTTTAAATTTTAAGTCAGCCTGGATTGTATATAAAGTTAAGCAAAACAGACCAAATTTGTACTATGAAATTTAAATTGAATATTTTGTATACATTGATTATTTATAGATGTTGTTAGCGGTAAACATCATCCTTTGCTTATATTATGAGTATCCTTTCTATATCGATTGAAAAAATCATCTTACAGACAAAACGTGTATTGAATATTTATAGGAATTAAGGAATGGACAGTACAATTTTTATCATAGTTGAATATAAATTATAATGCTAATAATAAAAATATTGGAATAATAAATTATTTAGAAAATTTAATAATCCTCGGTCGTGTCTCAGTTTTCCTGAAAGAAGACACGATAAAATTGTTTTGACCGCCAAACATGTATTGAATTGTAATATTCAGAAATTTAAAATGAGGAAGAAACGTGTCCTAAATTCCATCAACGAATTAAGATACGACTTTTGTATCACGCATAGTCTTATAGAAATTGGTTGTTCTGTATCGAAAAATAAGATAAATATCATAAGAGACAACTGTGAATAAAAACATTATATGATATTTCATGTTAACTATTAATTATTATACTCGTTAAGCATGGGTACGAAATTTAAAATAAATAGAAATTTAACATTTTATGATTTAATTAAATAAAATCGAAATATGTTACTCTGTAATGGTGTTTTTAGTTCAAATATTTAAATTTATAAAACATATTATTCATAGTGGACCGTAATGTTCTGGTGTTAATATGTTCTAATTAATTTCACTTTGCTACGGTCTCATAAAATTTCACATTTAAATTCATAAAATTTAATTGCGGAAAACGTACATAGGAAATTTTGAAGAAAACTTCTCAAGGTTCTGTTGCATACACTTTTTCCAATTTCTATTACATTATTGTTCCTAAACCTAATTCACAGTTATGCTGATGATATTACTCTAACTCTACATCATTCTCTTGAAGGTTTAATGGCATTTGTATACTTTTATGTGTATACTTGTACAGTTAGAAAAAATTGGGGGAAAAGGGCTGACTAAAACCAGTTTGTACCAGTCGATAAAAATATTAACAACACATTAAATAAAACTAAGACAATAAATGACAGAACAAATGTTGACTTAAGGATTAAGATGGACTTTCTGACGAAAATACAGAAACATACATCATTTTATTTATTCCCATTTATGCAGAAATTTATTTGATAGGAAAACACTGAGGCTAAGCGTTACGAGTATATGGAAATACTATTTTGATGACAAAAAGAAAATATATTTATATTTTCTAAAGTTAACCCAATTTTGAATTATTTGCTTTTTCCCTTTTCAGCATTCAAAAATGATGCAAATAATTTTATGTAAATTTCCAGAACTAAATATTTAAAAAGAATATACGACTGATATTCTATTTTATATGTATATTTGAGGACTAGAGTACGTGTTTGCATTTTGTATTGCTTTATTTACTTCTGAAAGAATGTACGTTTTAAAAATATTGAAATTATTTGATTTTACAGAATGTGACATATATTTTTCAAAACAAAATCTACATAATGCTGCTACTTTTATCGATATGTATGAAACTACCCACATTTATTCTTGTGCAGTCAATTATGGTTAAATCATCCGCATACTTTCGATTCTCTTTAGTTTAGAAAAATTACTTTTACTTAAATGTGTCAATGTTTAGGCGCCAACATATCTCACCGCCCAATTAGTGATGTAAAGTTGCAAACAAGACAATCTAAATCAAAGTATGTAAAATAGTATAAAAAGTATGTGATTTAAACATATAAAAATTATTATTTGTATACGTTAAATTATGAGGCAAGGTAGAGTGACAATAACAAGTAAGCGTTAAACAAGAGTACAAATAAAAAAATAGTTAAAAAATTAATTTCAAAGTTATTATATTGATTGAATTAAATGTCGAAGTTATGATATTGAAATTCTTAATGCGAGTCAATGTCCGAAAATCTACTAAACTACCAATCCTTGGTCAGCACATAAAACTACCTTCTTTTATGAATAAATATGTAGCCAACATTTATATAGAACACAAGTAATATTTCCCCCTAAACGAATTTATCAATCAATTGAGTATTGTATTGACTTTCGGTTTTTTCCCTATTATTGATTTTATGTCCTCGATAAATACAAGGGAGTATCAATCAGAATAAGTATGTCTATTTTAATTATTAATGTATAATTAAATTTAATTAACCCCAAATTAGAGTATTTCTCAATATTTTTGTATAACGAAGTTATTTACTTACAAAACTGAATGTGGTTTATATAAGCGAAATTCATTTTAAGTACTTTAAGAATGTATTTAGTACTAATAGATTTTTAAAACAGTTCTAATGTCTGTATTTAAATTTTTGAATTCGTTATGTCAAAATTGCTATTATGAATTTCCGATATCCGATTGTAATATATTTTCCGATTTCCGATTTCATGATATATGCCAGTAATGGCAGTATGATCGAGGTTAAAAAGATGGTGTTAGTGTCGTAACATTATGTTACACAAACGATTCTACCAAATTTTAAAATTCAATATTAGGAGAACACAGCTGTTAGAAAGGATATCTAAGTAATAAATATTGTTGAACGTTTGACTCTTTCATCTTCTGATTATATATAATCATCAATTTAGGAATTATCTTGTAAAATTAAATACAGCAAATTAAATGAATTATGTGTCAGTCACAAATCGAGACTATTTCTGTTTACCATTCTGTAGTAATCCGGCGTAATTTATTTACTTGTGTTACAATACTACGTCAGATTTATGTGTTGAACATCTGTTATTTTCATTTTTCATTGCCTTAAACTATTTATTTACGACATATTGAACTTTTTCTTCCTCAAATAAATATGTGCTGCTGCTTATGTTCTCCTGATACAGATTCTCAAATTATGGTAAAATTCATTCGTTGTTAATATGTTGTCGTAAATAGTAAACAATTTATAATGTTTAGATGTTTAAAATCACATTTTATTGCAATTGTGGATTTGTATTAGGTCATCATAATCACCAAAAGTTGTATTTTGAGGAAAATGCAAATATCTCAGAAACGGTAAAAGTTAAAGTTTTCGTGTTTGAGGATAAAATACTACTTAATAGTCGTTGTACATCTTTGGCATTTAAAAACAATTCTGAAATCTAATTAATAGCGCTAGATTTTACATTTTTATAGATTATCTTACTTAGAGTACCCTTGAATTTAATAGTGACTCTCGTCCCCATAAAGTACATTTTTCAGAATTCATTAAAATTTCAGATATGAATGTCATCAAATTAAATTATGAAGAGATAAATTTTATAAATTTAAACTTTTTATTACACACATTTAATTTGATTGAAAAACTTTCTTGACAGTTTAGTTAAAATTGTAAAAAGTTGACTGCAGTTAACTAAAAACTTAGTTAAAATAAAATCTGATTATTTTATCGCCTTAAATTTTAATTATTAATTTTATATAATTCATCAAATGTTAGTATTTTAATTTGGATAATACTATGTTAGTTTTATCTCCATAAAAAAAAAATGTAATTTTGAAACTTGTCACCAAAATTTCTGCATTTAAATTGATGCCCATTTCGCTTCAATGTCTCCTCAAAGTATTTTAACTTTTGTAAATTTGAATTTTATACATTAAACATCATTGTAAAAATACGCACATCTAATGTAGAAAGACTCAGGATATTGGAAAACCTTCTGTCAGCACTTTCGGATACTATGGTATCAGTGATAAGATTTCACATCTTGCACTTACTTCATTTCACATCTATTATTATGGGGTAAAATATATATCAATAAATGCATCAAAGGTGGTAACGAATGATGTGACTTATAATAACGTCAAAGAACTAGGTGCTTGGAAAACCCAATACCTGACACCATACGTTTGAGAATTATTACATGTAATATGTAAATAGTATAATTGACACTTCGTTAACTAAGAAATTTCACCCCTATTCACTACTGAATAGCTACATGTGATGATAATCGAACATGCATTGTTAATTTAAATGTATGATTACTGGAGGGTACAAATTTGTAAGTTTTTATTGTAATTGTACACAACATTACATTAGTATTTCTATTTATAATTAATTATTGTGAAATTGCATGCAAGAGGTGTACAAGTATACACACTGAAGTGGACATATGTGAAATTGGTAAATGATTTATTTATATATGCAAGCAGCAGTTTGCTAATTAAACGTTAGTTCAAAACTCTATATAAGTATTGAAAGTTTAAACAGCAGAATTTCAATAAATAAATAATTTTAATTATTCAGCGTTGGCAAAGGGCAAAATGGTATAATGTACAGAAAACTATTTAACATTGTAGTTTTTCGGTTCAACTTAACTCAGTCACGAACTGATAACATGAATTTACTATAAATTCTATTTCGAATGTATTTTGTTGTATATATTTTAATGTAATTTGGATTATTTACGAAAACCAACAAGTCATAAGATCGTATAGTTTAAGAAATCATATGTCTATATTATATCTTTTTAACGTAATGTTAAGTGTCTGTCAGGGAATTTTACAATTTATTAAAATAAAATCAACAAAAACATAGATATCACGTGCAGTTTAGTAGAAATATCACCATCATCTCCACCACAACTCCAAACAGAAGAATAGACAACGAACAACCTACATTGCAAACGGTTCATAGTGTAATCTATGCATTTTCGCTTATAGATCAAAGATGTCTTTACTTATTTATTGGATAAACACTGTTATAAAGTTATGTTAAGCTCTGTATCAGGAGAGCATAACAGGTATAGTTTCTGTTAAAAATTGAAAATGCATCATGGACAGTTATATTTATATTATCATGGACAGCGTAGTCTATGTATTTTTGCTTGTACAGCTAGAAGCTGCCAGTCACTTTATTGGTTATAACAGTACCTGGTGTAATTTTTTAAAAAAGTTAAAATAATCTCTTTTCCAGTAGCAGCCCTAATTCAGAGTACACTTGCTATTGGCAGACGTTTCTCTTCATTTTTTCTGCATTATATAAAATTACAGGTCATCGTGTGTGCAATATTCAAGGGCACGATGCGTTGTCACCATTTAAATAGTGAGCGATCACAGAATATTAATTTTGTATTTTACAATAATGAATTTTTCAATTAAATTGAATTGAGTTGTTAAAATAATGCCTATGAATTATTTTTTTTAATATTAAAGATCTATATGAGTAGAGCATAATTCCTAAAACAAGTATTGTTTTTCTTTAAAATGGAAAATATCTTATGAACTGTTACAAATCTAGCCTTATTGACTCTACATATATATACTCGTTGCGAACAGTTTATAGTCTGTTTGTGTGATCGATCAAGTAGCAGGCTCACAGCAATGTTTCAGTTACTGGAATATTTTTAAATTCTTAAATGGGCACTCGGTTGATCCTAACTATGGTCGTTAGGGGGAATAGAATATTTATTTTATTATTGGCATCAGTTGGAGTCCTGTATTTGATGAAGGATATGTTTTAAGATTCTGACGGGTATTTGAGAGTCATATATTACACGATTGTACGAAAATTGTTCATTGTATTTTATTTGAATGCTTATCGAAAAAATTAAACAAAGGTTGAGAGGTAGTATTATTGTTTTCCCATATAATATATGAAAATTGAATTTAATATATCCTTCGAATATAGAAGAAATATATTATTTTTAAGCAAACAGAAAGCAAAAAAGCAATTTTTATTACGCGATTACTGAAATATTTTTCAAAAATATATATGATTATAATAAATCACTATAGTTATGGATGATGACAGTTTTTTGGGGTAAATATTTTACAAGAAAACAAAATGATGGATAACCGCTATTTTAACCCTAAATGATATCAATATCTTGACGAGAATATCTAAATATAAATATAATTTCAAAATAGACATTATGTAGCTAGAATGCTAATATACATTATGGACCGTGTTTGCCGTGGCATCGCCTACAGGAAACGGAATCTTTTTATATTACGGCGAAAGATAAACATCTACTAGTGATTAGGAATAATCTGAATTTGTTGAGGTAATTAATTGATTTGTGGATCTGAGGCACAGACCACTCAGTTTTAATCGTACTAAAAACAACAAATTAGAAACAACTTCATAAAATAAAAAACAATGGACTTTTAAGGGTATTATTATCTTCATTTTAATTAAATTAATGTATTTCGATGAAATGTGATAAATTTTTCATAAAATACTTTGCTAATATTGACAGCATAAAAATAAGATAGACTTTTGATTGATTAGACACTCAAATTTCAAAAATTATAATAATTTTGAAAATTATATACTACGCTGATTATCAGCATATGATACCTTGTGAATATAAATTAAAGTATGGATGAAAAATGATGCAAAAAAAAAAGAACTATAATTTCATTAAGGAACCATGAGAACAGACGATTAAAAATTAAAAAGTACGCATTTTGAAAAGCATAAATAAGAAAATAAGTAGTTGTCTTAAAAAGACTTGCTTCCAAACCGTTAGAATTTCGGTTTGGAATACACTTGACTTGTCTGAAAGTCTAAATGATTTCACAACATTCTCCATCTTGAAGTCATTGATGGAAATTCCGGCATAAAATTAATTTATAGGGTGCTCGTTTTACCACTCATTACAAGTAGAAAATCTAGCTAAAAAAATCGGTTATTGTGAAGAGGATCTGCAAGTACTGGATCGGCCATTTTTTTTTAGTTTCTGTATATTATCTAAAGCTGAAACATGTTTGATGCTAGTATACTGAACAAAACTTATTTGCCAAAGTATTAAACAATTTCTGTATGTGATGCATTTTTCTGAAATTATTAAATTGTCAACGAAGCGGGAAATTGAATGTGCCTGACAAATTTTCAAATATAATACATTAGGTAAATACTTATTACATGTCTCAAACATAAAATATATATCTCTGAACCATAAATTTGCCATCATTAATCACGTTCATAAGGCATTATTGTTAAAATTTTATATACCAAGGATTTTCTAAATCTTTATATATAGTCATAGTACATATCCCTATTTATATCATATAATTTCGCAACTTTCAAAGTTTTTAAACGTTAATAAATCAATGCTGTAGGACATATAAATAAATGTTTATCAAATTAGTCTCAAATTATAACTGTTAATTTATTAAATTCGTATATATAATTTTAATATCCTTTTTTGGAACACTTGTACATATTGCATGAGATAAACTAAATTAATGGTATATTATCGTTCATAAATTATGTTTGAAGAAATAATGTTTAGAATTTCATTAAGTTTTCATTTAAATTTGATAAAGTTCTAAGTTCCTATATGATTAGATTTTCAACAATTATACCACCAATGATAAGAGTAGCATTAAATTTACAGCAATGACTTGAACCTTAGTATATGAATATCTCAAAATCACCAAATTTGTAACAGGAGCACAGGAATATACAAATAATTTTTCAGTTCAACATTTTAAATAACTAAAACCTATACAGTTATTTTTGTGAGGCCTCGAAATATACATACTAATATTGGATTTCAGGTCCGGATTGTTAATTTGAAATTATAATAGGTTGATTTTAATGAAAATTTGATGCTAGTTCAGAAAATAACTCCAAAATTAATGGTTATAAGTAGCTTTATTGTAATTTAAAGGGTAATTTGTGCTTTTTAGTGTGTTTAATTTAATATAACGTATGGTTTTTTATTTGCAAGTGTAAAAAATAAGTCGCTTTATCTCAAAAATGACCTATTGTTTTTGTATAATGAGCCAGGTAAGCATAATTGACAAATCAAAACCCAAACACTGATTTTCATAGTGTGTGATCATTTCTTTCATAATATCTATTCGTACCTGTAAAAGGTATAGCAAATAGAAATTTTATATTGTTTTACATTACAATCTTTTCATTAATCTTACTGGTTGTACTAAACAATAAGGATATCTGTACATGTAATCGACAAGCACTATTTTATTATCCCTTTTCAAATTTAACATTACAGTTCTCAGACTACATCAATCTTAAGCATTTGAATTAATCATTATAGTTTAGTATGAGAAAATCTACTTAAAATAATAGGATTTATATTATAGCAACATTATCTTTGCTAATGAAAAACAGAATTTTTATAACTATTTAATGGTTATTTTGATTAAAACTTTTACCAAGAAAAAGTTAAACAACAAAATACCAAGGATGGACAGGAAAAAACGAGAATACAAGAGCTGCTAAAAAAAAGCGAAAAGCCATAAAACAGAATTTCCCTTTTTATGGCACAACACATTTCACACTCGTTAAATAAAAAAAAGTATGCAGAATAGCCTATTCATTCAAAGGAATACATTTTTAAATACCGAAAGTATCGTAAATGAAAAAAAAACTTCCTTCCCTTAAACAACAAAGTTTCGCAAAATTATTTTGGTAAAATAATTCCTTAAGCTCTTTTCTATTACTTGTCTATATACGCATTCCACAAGGTATAGATAGGTAAGCATATAAATAGAACCATTTTATGATAAGTCTTTATTAATTGAAAACTTTTATTTTGTATGTTTACAATTAAATATAATTAATTTATTAGGGAAAGAAAATCGATTTGCGCCAGCACAAGCATAAATTTGACACCCCCGCCCGTTCACACTTGAAATTCGGTGTAAAAAATATGTCAATGTTCTATTTAAATGCCATTTCCATATTAAAGTTAATGAATTGCTATTGGTGTTTGATGGGTTTGTGGATTGATTCCACCATATATTGAATTTAAATACATTTTAGAAACTACCATTAAGGATTTATTCGCTTACCATAAATTCTTCATAATTTAATTTTAAGTTTATGTTTTAAATAACTTAATTTATCATTAAAGGTGTTATATTAGAAAAGAGTTCGGAATTTACACATATGTGTAATACATAGTAACGATTTTTTTTGGTGACATCCTTGTTGAAATGTAAAGCATTATAAATGTCAAGTTTCAGATGTTGAGCACATAATATGTTCTAATTCTAAATTTTGGTTCATTTGTTCAGTTATTCATTTTCTACTGTTCTACGAATCTGCATGAAACTTTAAATAAAAGTTTAACTAATTAAGGAGTTTGAAAATACACTTATATTGTTGAAACTCTTGGATTTTTTTAAATATACCAACAAAAATATGTAAATAACATAATTTTTTATTCTCAGTTTGTGGACAAGGATAATGAGCAATTCTTCGTGGAATTTTTAAATCTCCCCTTAATTGGTGCTTTAATGAGTTGCTTCAAATTTAGATGGTGCCTCTGTTTTTAAAACATAAATTTAATGACAATTACAATATCCTATATATTTATTACAATATCCTATATATTTATGAACTGAATAAAATACCAGCATAAAATTTGTCCATTATGCTTTTAAGAATGACAAATGAAATGACAAACATTAAAATAACCAAATCCATTTAAAGTTCTTCGCACCCTCCTAAAACATTACATACTTTCGATTTAAACATATACACCTTTTAGAAAGCAAATATTTTTGCATAATAAAAAGATTGATTGAAATTAACCTTCTTTTTTATTTAAATTTCTGTAATTACTCGTATTTTTACATCTTAAATGATTTGAACTAAACTAGAGGTTTGAAATATTCAAAGCAACATCAAATACATTATACAAATCGACAAGCGAAAATGTTTTAAATGTAAAGTTTTGTATTGTTATAAATATTCAAAAGACGTACAATTATTCGCTTAAGTATATACGAATATTCGGTTATTTACCCATAGTATTTAAGTCTCAAATGACTAATAACATTACATTCAAAGGAACATTAAATCTTAATTAATACACCTTGCATTATATTTACCCTTAAATTATTTAACGTATTCATTATTATATTAGTCGTATTATTATACCATATGATTATACCATTTAAAAGTTATTATGATTACATAAAATTTAGTTTATACTGTTATTAATTACACTTCTCGTAGAACTAATTTTAAAGTTCAGTAAATGCTCGGCTATGAATATCAAAAGATTATAATGCCAGAAATTTCAATGAATTTCACTTGATTTTAAAATGATATTTAACACCTTCAGTGTTAATATTTGAATAAAAAAAGGGCAAGTAATTCAAGTCACAATTACAGTGTTTACAATTACAACAACGCACATTAGCTTACCGCATCTGATAAACATATCGGCGATAAATTCTTTCATTTCGCGCATTACTTATTCAAGCAGAATTTTATGACTATGCTCATAAGATGCCCTTCGTTTTTACACGTTATTTTCCATTAGGCTCGCTATCTTTAACCGTGTACGAGATATTTCATTTTATGTTCGAAAAATAATTTCTAATATTTATGTTCTCCTAATACATGATCTGAAAATTAGGTAAACTATGGTTGTTTTCTTCAAGTAATTCCACTGTCTATAGAGTAGTAGATGGTTTTCAATGCCAATCAAAATGTATACAATTTGCCACTTTTTTGTGAATCTGAACAGTAAAACGGAATCAGCAGTAGGTGTTTTTTATGGAAAAATTAAAATGTCTCGAAAAATGTTGGTAGGCATTAGTACGTATTTTTTTCTTATTTGAAAACGGTAATATCTCGTAAACGGTTAGAGATAAGGGCATTGTGTAAACGGTAAAATACGTACTAATGCCAACTACATTTTATGCGTATATGCCCGATATTCTGCTACAACAATTAGTCTAAAGAAACGAAAACACTTGTGCTATCTATAACCGTTTCCGAGATATTTGCAATTTAAATGTAATTGATCTTCAGACGATTATCATGTCTTGATACAATTCCAAAAACCTATGAAATGGAAATATCTCGTAAACGGTTAGTGATTGATGAAAAATGTTGGTACATTTTCCTACATTTATGAATTTGTATCAGGTTAGAGAAAGGTACATTGTGTAAACGGTAAAATACGTTCTAATACCTAGTACATTTTGTAACATATGTCAGATATTCTGCAACAACAATTAGTCTGTAAATTTACTAAGATTTTTGTATTTGATACAAAATGTTGGTACATTTTCCTACATTTGTGAATTTGTATCAGGAATTCATAATCTTCAGATTTTTTTTTTAATTTAAAATGGAAATATCTCGTAAACGGTTAGAGATAGGGACATTTTGAAAACGGTAATAAACGTACTAATACCTACTACATTTTGTATACATTTGCCACTGAGTTTGTAAAATTAACAAAATCTCATGCTATTACTAAGATTTCAGCATCGCTTTCAATTGATGGGCAACGACTTTTTACATATTTCAGCATCAGACACGAAAATTTCAGTAACCGTTTCCAAAATATTTTTAATTTAAATAAAATAGATCATCTAACGATTATGATGTACTGATACAATTCCAAAAACCAATGAAATGTACCAAAATTTTTCATCAGAAACAAAAATTGTAATGTCTCATAAACGGTTGGAGATAGAGATGCCTAGTACATTTTATCCTCATATGCCAAATATTCAGCTACAATATTTGGTCTAAAAACCGAAAAAACTCGTAATATTACTGAGATATCAGCATCGCTTTTAATTGCCAAAGATGAGCAACGACTTCTACATATTTCATCCTCAGACACGAAAACTCTATCTATAACCGTTTCCGATATATTTGCAATTTAAATATAATAAATCTTCTGACGATTATGATGGCCTGATACAAATCCATAAACCTATGAAATGTACCAACATCTTTCATTAGAAACAATAATTGCAATGTCTGGTAAACTGTTGCAGATAGAGACATGCTTTAAACGAGAAAATACGTACTAATGCTTCTGATTTTTTAATTGTGTATTAGAACTACACCGATAAATTAACTAACCAGAATCATATTCCTTCTTCCTACATCAAGTCCTGAAATGTTGCTATATAGTCATCAATAATTTTTATTTTCGATTTTTGTTATTGACAAATGCACTGACGTCGTATCTCCTTATAAATATACTTCTTCTAAATGGAGTCTAGTAAGTAATAATATCCTTGCTAATATCGTACGTGCAAAAATAGTATATATTATGTATAATGTTCTCTCTAAGTCATAAAACCTGAAGAAAATAGCACCCTTGTTTTAATGGAACTATGAAGAAAAGTATTAAATTACATAATAAATACAACATTGTATTAAAATATATCACATTGTCCTTTTAACTTTTTTATTTAGGGATAAATCCATTCTGAACATATTATTGGAAATTAGTTTTTACATTTTATTTTTACGAGTTTAATATTTATTTTTTTTAAGTGATTTTAAAGATTAAATCGATGATTTTTTGGTTACAAATAGAATTGACATGAAAATGTAATAATGTCCGAAAGTTGCTTGCTAATTTAAGACCGATATTAAATAGCTTAAAGTTAGTTGTGTGACTATAAGAGTTCTTTACAACATTATTAATATTAATGGTATGTACCAGAAAATGATGGATTGAAGTGGATCATCTTAATCTTTAAAACAGATGTTACTATTCCAGTCACCTTTCTTTGGCTTAGATGCACATACACAAAATATTGATAAAAAAAGAGTGCAGAAATTGAGACCCAAACCAAAAAAAAATATAGATGCTCTGATGATTTGGAACCAATTTAGTAATCTATCCTGACAAAAAGCTAAAATAAAAATGTCTATAATGCCAGTGATAAACAATGGTATATAGGCATAATAGGCATATAGGGATTACAAAAATCTAACTCATTTATTCTGCAAAAATTTTTCAACCCGAAACATTCGAAGCAGAGAAAAACAATAATAATTTGTTTTAAGAACACAAGGTAGTTTAAGAACTCTCATTACATACTAGTCTCACTCATAATAATATATACATACTCTCAAACCATTACCTACCAAACATATCTTCATACCATATTAGTATGTCACAATCTTTTTTTTGTAAGATTCCTTTCGCCAGATACGATTTTTGAGAGCCTCCTTTTTTTCTGGAAGCTCTTAACATATTATTCTGATACAAAGTAATATATGAAACATATTTTTTATGAAACTTTATCGTGGAACATCGAGTTTGTGAATAATATCACGAATCAGACAACATCATGCAAGTCATAGAGGTTAGGCATAAAAGAATATTGGAATGCACAACTAACACCAAGATCATACAACCAATCTTACACAAACAAAATTAATAGCTGCACTTCTGCACTGATTTGTAGTCTAGATATTAAATTCTCTAGATGATAACAATCTTACATGCATAGATTCACGTCAATAGTCTGTAGATTTCGAAAAATAACTAAAAAAAAAATTGAAAAAAATGTGGTTCATTGTTGATTAAGTGAAATCAATAACTGATTAGTAAGACATCAAATAAAGGTTTTCATGTTTCTCTCTCCAATAGAATCGTTTAGACATTACATATTGATGAAATCATTTTAAGAAAATTGCTTCAAAACTAAATTGCATCATTTTTTCTGTCAATGATGTAGAAATAAATATCTGTGAGGGTGCTTGTATAGAATTCAAGAAATGTAATCATTTCTATAATGTTATAAAAGATTTTTGTCTTTATTTAGTAATACCCTACATATAAGTTGTATATTATGGTCGCATATACATAGGTAATACTTCTACACCCATTGATAACTTACCTTTGGTTAAAGTAGAAAGCTGACATAATACTGTGAATTCAAACCATGTATAAAGAACCATTACTTAAAAGATCTTAAATTAATACCATATAATGTTAATGGATTACGATAAAAATGATTGTACCTATTTTAGGTTTTATCGAATATAAACCTTGAATCCTTATTTTATGTTTTACAAATTATGAACAACTGCACCTGAAATATAAAATCGTTTCATACTAAATCCAATTATTTTAAAATTTATCATTGCGTTTATATTTTTACTCTTTATATACCATACTTTTTATTCAAACTTTGCTTACAATGAATAATTTTTTGTCTATGACAACAATATCATATAATTTTTATTTTGACTCTTTACTACGCTTACCTTTTAATTATACTGTTCTTAACACTTTTATGCTACTGTTGATTTCAGGAAAAATGTAGAATATATTTTACATTAGCATATAAATACTGGACGTATGTATCGCACACTTTCTGGTCCTTGAGAAGAAAATCCAATTTATTTTGCTGTTGAATTTATTTATTATTTCTCCTGGTATTTCATGAGTAAAATATATTTTATTTTACATTGGTTCTAAATACGTGTAAATCATGTAAATCGAGTATTGCATACTTTTTGTATATATTTTCTATACCCTGATGCAAAATAAGTGGAAACATTATTCTGGTTAAAGGTTGAAAAAAAAAATTCTATTCCCTAGAATAAGATAAGTGATAACTTGAATTTGTATATACCTTCTAATATTCTTATTATCCTGTTACTAAATTTTAATAAATTTATTTAGTTATTTGTGATGTTATTATGTGCGGGCATCAGAAGCATTTTTTTTTGTTATATAATTTGCAATCAGTAACTATATGTCTATTAATATCACTATATTTGTTTGAAGTCATCTTAAACTGTATGTCTCAAGAAGAGTATTATTCTAAACAATTTTCCAGCTTAATTTTCTCTGTTACGTTCTTATTGCTGTATTTTTTTTTTAAGAATGCAAAATTGCATTGTGGAAGCTGGAAACATACTTACATAGGTGTATTAAATTGTGATTTGAAATATATTACCAACAAGGACTGTAGCACACATTGGTAAATGGTTGCACAAAACCTTCCATTTCTTTCTAATCATAGACCAGCATTCAGCTAGTTTATTTTAAATTGCAAACGTTTGAATATATCACATTGAATGGATATAATAGTAAGTATAGTTATAGTTAGTAAGAAAAAACCTACATCTATTACGAGTATATTTTCTATTTAATAAAAAATCCAATCTTTTAAATTTGTTAAAATTTTCCATCATATACGTGTTTTCCACTTTAACCAAATTTCATATATTAGCTTCTCCAATGCAATCCAATAACCGAATGTTTTTATCACTCTATGTGTAGTGTGATAGGAAAAAAATAAAAATGAAATGAAAATTCCATTCATTCATGTACTAATGCTGATCTGCTGACATATAAAATGTAGTTATATACAACATTTATACAACTTACTATTCACAGATAGAATACCCTTTTTGGTCCAGATTGAATTTATTAGAGTGTTATTGAAAATCTGAGAATATACATGTTGTTCAACATATGTAAAAATCAATGCCGATAGTTAGAACGGTTTTTACAATGTAATCCTAAAAGCAAACCAATATTTGAGTTGTTTCCAACCTTTTTTTGAATTGATATCACAATCATATTCTCAGTAAAAATCTAATTGGAATTATTAAGTACATTCTATAAATGACTTTGTCAAATACAATTTGAAATATAACTTTTTAAAATGCTCAACATGTAAATCAATTAAAAACTTCGCAGAAGGGATGTCAGATTACCAATTCAGAAGTTATTTAAGCATATTGTAGATACCAATGCAGATGGTCTGGGTTGGGATCAAGCAGAAAAGTTCATTGAATTTCTGACCAATGTTCACATAATTTGTAATGTGAAAAGTACAATAGTGTGCTTGACAGGACCAGTTAAATTTCACAGGTATGTTTAACAGCTGATAGGTCTTGCAAGGACCTAAATATCATTATATTAAGTATATTTTTATTGAACAGTCGAATCAATGGTAAAATATAAATGTTATTTGTCGACTTTAGGCATTCCATAGTATTAATCGTGCCTGATTAACAGGCACTGTAGAGGTTGAGATAATAATGAGATACCATTTCGAATATGTGATATAAACAGCGTTTTACCACATATTTGTTTCAGCATCAGTTTTTTTTAGTTACATCTCCGCAACTGAACTCTACAGAATTTCTTCTATTAGCGTCTAATTCTTATATACATTTGAAACATCTTTGAAATGTTAATGTCATTATATGCTATGGTTTCGTATATCAAAGACTGACTTCTACATATCTATATGCACATAATGTCTCAGTACATATAATATTCGCCTTGTACCATTTCAAGCATATGACTATAGACTATGCATAATAAAAGAAAATTTCCTGTATTATCTTTTGTACCTTGAGTATGCTCACGTGATGAAAGGAAAAACTTACTATATATCCTTAAACATAAACTCACAATGAAGATGACATACTATATGAATGACTATTATATAGACTAAATTATCTATTTGCATTTAAAAATATGAAATGAGATTATATCGTGCCACAATATAATTGAAAACTCGACCACTGTCCTTAAATTGGTATTTTAGTGCAATTGTTTTGATGGCATTCAATTGCCAAATAAATAAAAGAACATTATTACACAATCTTACATTATGATGGTTGATGAATGGGGTGGTATGATAGATAAAAATTTCAGTTGCTTATAACATAGGGTAGTAGACTACATTAGCAAAGACATGCAGTATCAGTAACGGTAATAAATTGTAATATTTCTTCTTCTTCTTCTTCTTCATCTTCTACTACTTTCGTTAGATCATAGATCTGTGTTTTTCTAACAATTTAGTTTTGAGCTGCTGATTTCTTCATATATACAGTGTTCCGCAATATTTGCAATTCTGTTATCTGGTATTTTTTCAACATGGTGCCTCCAATACCGCCTTCTGGTTCTTCTTGTCCATCATACTATGTCTTGAATTTGGCATTTATTTTGGATATCATCACTTTTGATTGTGTATCTGAGTGAATGAACGGTGATAGTACCTAAGATCTTCACTTCCGTTGTCCTCATATGTTGTTTAGTAATAAACAAAT
>JANSTX010000010.1:44966-55790 GCA_027564355.1 Penthetria funebris
TCTGAGTGAATGAACGGTGATAGTACCTAAGATCTTCACTTCCGTTGTCCTCATATGTTGTTTAGTAATAAACAAATAGTCAGCATTCTTAAACTTGCAATTCAATTAATATTTTCAATTTCCTAATCAATTTATCTCCATTAGATTCAGTATCTCCAATTGACGTCAAGAATTTTCTTGAATCTCATTTTAATCATAATTTATGACCTATTAAATGATGTTTATTTTTGAATGTTTGTTTTGGAATGTAATCTAAAAATGGAATTTAACAATATTCAGAAAGTTTTTAGTTTCATCTTTTCACTTTTTATCTTGCAAGGGAAGTTAAAGTATTGTATGTTTCTGACAGATCAATTAGAATTATATATGGCAAACAGTAAACAATATTTTAAGTACATTCAAAGAGAAATTTAATTTCATATTTTTATTTTGAATATATTAAAAGGATATAATAAAAAAAAATTGCATAGTACCAACATCCTACTACATACTTTCGTCAATCTTCAGATATGTGTGTATACATAAATCAAAAATATTTACAATATTACATCGTCTGGCAATGTGTACTATCTGCTTCCGTTGAAATAAGTATGTTTCAAGTTCATTTTCATGTTGGTCTCAATATACAATAGATCAATATGGTTATCAAAGTCAAGATAAGATCTTTAACTCGACTGCTGTTAGACTTCATTTTCCATATATTTATCACAACTCAATAAAATTCTATCAGGAAGGTATGGTATATAATTCACCACCATATGTATCCTCCTTTACAGACCTATAGTATTGGAGACATATGACAATATTTGATTTCTTAATTCCAACAATGCTGTGTGCTCATCTTGATCATCTTGTGTCTGCCAATGGCGAAGTAAAATTATGTATGAATGTAATAAATAGCCTTTCAGACAATATTTTGTTACTCGAAAATATGTTAGTTCAGGCTAATCTATGAGCAAGCTTTTAATTCCAATCTTTTTTTTTTTGAAAACAGAAACTTAGCATAATAAGTTTTACGAAGAAACAAATGAAGGTTGAGGAATTCTTTTTGTATTTATTTTCACTTGCATGTACTTAGAAATATGATAAGAACGTTAGGGTTAATGTGTGCCATCATAAAAGTAACAGGTCAAACAGAAATAAAAGAAATATTAAACTGTAAACTAAAAAAATTATGATATTTACAATATTAATATATGTTTCATGTTAAGCCTAACCAATCAGATTCTATTTAATACCCAAAAATACTTCATTTATATGAGTATCCCCCTGTATGGATTTAATGAAATATTAATTTACGTTCTTCAATGCTAAAACCCTTATAATACCAGTATTGCGTTACTTAAGCTGTTTATGTGAAATACAATGAAATCCCTATAAAATATGTAAATCTAATTAAGATTATTGTGACAATTAGTCGTGATAATATTTGTCCATAAACACGCAAAACATTCATGTTTTTTTCACGTTACCAAATTCGTCTATATTTAGTTCTGCTGTAATGTCTAAATTTAATCAACCAATAATTTATATTTCAATATATTTATGAGATTGTGGAACGTGCAAGCGTTAATGTATGTTCCTTAAATCAGACAAAATGGATAATGTGTGAGGAATGATGCCGAATTTTTGTGTTTGTTCACTGCTATTGTGATGTCAATTCTTGAGTGTGTATAAAAGTCCATTGCAAAATAAGCATCGTCATTTTTATGTAGATGTCAAATATCATCAAGGTTATTCAACCCATCTTTACTTTCACGCGATACCAGTATTTCGCAAAAAGGTGTCCAGCAAAAACCAGTTTAAACAATGACATCATTGATGGTATTTCTGTTGCAACTGAAAGTATAGTTCGAGGCCAGTAGCATTTTGCATCCATTTATAAGCCTCGTCAAAATGGTCATGCATTTTAATCTTGTCAGTTTATGTCAAAAATCCAGTTGTATTGCATTCATGTCTAACAACAATTATCTTACCACTGTAACGGTCACTGAGATTATTTTATCCATCAAACTTAAAGTTTGAGGAGTGATGCCGCCATCGCGTTCGAATCGTCATGTGTGGAATTATTGGAAAACATGGTAGCCTATGTATTTGCATTTTACATTGAATTTGTTACATGGTTGTCCTATTTGAATCAACCGACATGAATGTAAATTACATAATAAAGTTACGATAAAAGAACAAACATTCTTGTCTGTATTTGTCACGTCAATTAACGGTTAGAATCAAATAATTGTTTAAAAACCACACTGATGTGAATGTACCATCCAATAACAAAGCATCGAAATTATTGTGGAAAATTGTACTAATTAAGCTTATATATTTTCGTATGGGTGGTGTCATTAATACTATTTATCCGACTGACGTCCCATTGTCTGCTACAGACTTAGCAATAACTTTTACACAATTACACAATCAAACTGAAAGAGAAGAAGAACTTATAAAACTTGCCAACCGCAGAGGATGATACTTGGTCACCCTATTCAATATCCAAATATATAACTCCTGGAATGATACATCCATTATGTGATAAATAAAATCATAATATTTAAATAGGATAAAACAAGTATTTTAAAACAATATCGTAGTAATATTTAAATTTTGGATTCAAATAATGATGAGTCCTAATAAAACAACCGAATTTTATAAAGGCATTAGTTCTATTAGTATTACAGTACAAAGTGACCTAAATAAATATTAAACTACCATCATAGTTAATGACATGAAAAATAAAGAAGAATGAAGAACACATAAATACGTTTAGAATTTTTAATTAAAATAGAGTGATCATTAGAAACAAAGTCAGGTAAGCATGTCACAAGATAAGTAATAAAACACTTTCAGAAAAAGATCACAAAAAGTACTAAATAATAATCACAGATAAATTCTTAAGATGGTCATTGTAGTACAGTCTTCATCAGTACAAAGTTTAAGTATAGAATTATTCCAATTCCAAAAGTACTTAAGAGAATTTTATGAATATTCAGTGCGCATTATATAGTTACCGAAAAATTACCAGCTTCATAAAGCTATCAATATATACATAAGTCAATAATCTGTATAACATCAATTGTTGTATGATTTCATCTTTATGTTCGCGATAGCTAGTGGAATACGTTGTCATTGCCAACGAAGCGCTGACTTCAATTTATTGAATATGTTATATTTTTTTGTTAATATCTTGGCTTCCACAATTGACCGACATAGAGACGAAATCCATTGAATTCAATTCTAGTGGCCAACGTTGCAAAGTAAAAACTGTGAAATGCAATTTTCTAAATAATTCTTGTGTCAAATTAGCTTTAATGGAATGGCATCATAAGTCCTGTTGAAATAACTAAGTGTTCAAACAAGATTGTTTGTTTCCCCAAGGGATCAACGCATCGTTTAGCAAATTATTTGAATTTGAAGCAGTGTATTGTGCATTTTTTCGGGAGTGCGACTACCTTTTAATGTTTATTAACACAAAATAACTTTGAATTACGATTCGTTTGAGATGGAGAATTGGAACGAAGTTATTTTTATTTTGAATGTTTGGAAACCGTGTAATGTTCAGGAAACATAACTTCAGATAGACGGTTTCATAGACGAGATATACCCGATTTGAAGGTACATTGACATTAATGCAACCACAACAGATATATCATCTGTCTTAACCTTGTTTGAAAGAGAACTACGTTGACTCCATTCCATTGATTTGAGATTGCTTAAAATTGGGGTTTATTAGATAGGCGAGCCTATACAACATTTTAAGTTTATTTTAAAGCACGTTCAGTGTTTTTGATCATTTCAATTTTATTTTTTATATTTCATTTTTATATTTAATACTCACATTTTCATATTTCATTATTCTGTTAATATTAAATTTCAATTTATTGTCATTCATCTCAACATTTCATTTAAATTATAATATCTGAGTATTCAAATACGTTACAATGTCGACATACGAAAGCATACATTCATTCATATTATGTGGGTATGATTCATTCATAAATTCATAAAAAGAAAATTATGTTCATTTATTAAATTATAATATTTTTTAATGTAATGAGAAAATGAAAATGAAATTTAGTTCTAAATGTGAAAATGTCAATAAAAAAGCAGAATATTATCACTTTTTTTATTAAAAATTAAATTTCACGAAATTAAAATAAAATTTGGCATATAACAATAATGAAATTTAGTTATTACAAAATCATATTGACTATTACTGCCATCCTAACTAAGCTTGATAATAGAACTTATGCTATTATTTGAATCAACCTACTTTTATGACTTCAGCAGAGTCGTGATTAATATCGTTAACCTAAATGTAATTGTTGAGCTCACCGCTCAATCTCAGACAAATCTAACCCTTGTATAAAGCATACAATATCGCAAAATAACCAGTGTCTATTAATGGTAGCATGATGGGGTCTTGACTAGGACTATTTCTACTCGGCTCTGCGGATATCTCATTCGATTGACCTAATGCTGAAACCTTTAATGACACATGTATCGTTTAGTCTATGTTGCTTATATTTGTAAGATTGTCATACAGTAACATATTGAACGTCTTGGAAAACTTACCATGATCCCGGCTTCATTACATTGCATAAAAATGCAATCTAAAATACATTAATGACTTACTCAGTCCAATTAACAAGTTATTTGCTATACTTTCTTTATATTAAGAATAAACTTGTGAGGGATTGTCTATCTTTCATCAACATTATTCCGGCTGTTGTAATATTGAAATCAATATTTGCTGTCACGCTTTTTACTCTTCTTATTGTTAATAGTCACAACTTCTCCTTCGGTTTGTGGAATATATTAAGGTCAACAACCTATTCATATGAAAGTACCTTAAAAAAAATGTGTAATAAAAACCCCGTACTTGTAACAGATTCACGGAATACATAGAAATTGAATACGATGACGGTAGACTAATTTCTGCTATTCATGCTAGATCTAGATATAAGTAAATTACGCAAAATCCCAACTTTGTCCATAAATAGAAATATAGACTTAGTCGCACTAATCATATGCTAACATAGACTAGCAGACTAAAACTTCGATCCACACTTAGAACATGTAACATAGAAGGTCTATGCTTTATTGTATGATATGACCTCAATTCTCAAATAATCTAGCAAATCCTACAAAAAGACCAAAAAACTTTGCAACGAGCAGGCGATTTGATATCTTATGACTGATTTATTCCATGCTTAGACCTATTAGCTACAGACCTATTAGCAGTGTCCTCAAAAAATTTACGTATGTTAAGGGTGAACTAAAATGTTCTAGATCATGTTAACTTCTAACTGCTTTTGGTGTTATTTTAAAACTGACCGATTCCATATTTGATTATTTAGAGTAATAATTATAGTTGTATAAAAAAGATTTGTGATGAATGGTGCGATCATGATACTTGATCGCTTACTGGTTACTTAGCTCAGTTTTTAATTTTAAGACGTTTTGTTGACGATAATTTGGCATCAAGATTCTGACATGTAATCGGTGGTAAAGAACAGTTATATATCGTGCGACGTTTCTAATTTTTTTAATTGCAAATGTACAAAGTATCGACATTTTGAAAACTGTATTTTCGAACAGTATAAATGTCGCGTTTACAGATGGAGTTATACACGCTTAGATCATTAGAACAGTTGGACACTTGGTTTTAATTTTAATTTATTTGGCAACTTAATTAATCAGTAATATAGATCTTAATCTATACGACGTTATACGGTATTTAAAATTAATGTTGCTTATTTGCATTGGCAAGAAACACACCTAGATTCGTACCTATTGATATTGTTGCTTGGAACTGAATGAATCAATAATCTAATTTATTTATGCTTATTCACGAATGAACTGTCTCCACAGAATATACATCTTTTGATAAATTTTCATTTTGTATGTATTCTATTAATGTAGACGAATGGTTATCATCAGGAGTAATAACATAATTTGATTTATGTTCACAAACTATGCTAAATGTAAATTTGTGACCATAAATGCGAATTTTATGGCAGAAATATTATTTGTTTTACGTCTTTTTTGTGGTTTATCACATTTATAGGAAATGTGGTACTTCAATTCATAATTTATGTGATTCCAGAAGGATATATCGTAGATTTAACATATTTATTTGGCCTAAAGTCAAATTGAATTCGGTATCAATGTGTAAGATAGTAGAAATGGTGAAATTCTTACTTATAATATCATATTATGAGGGTGAAATATAGTGTGCTCAAGATCTATAGATCCACAATTGCAATCAATATCAAATTACCCGATATCATTGACCAAACGATCTGAACAATTCTTCTTTTGATAAACCCAATAAATTAGAATTTCATAATCTTTAAATAAATTCCATTCAGCATCTTGTACTTCAAATATATTACCAAATGTACTATTATGCAATATTCTGCGGTGTGAGTAGCGATATATACACTACAAATCCTGTTCTTTAATATGCATGCTATTTCACTATTTTCCATTATTAATCGCATTATGACAAGATCAAGACTACAGAATATAAGTCGATGGCAGACAGCATAATGACAAACACACAATGGTGATTTTTGGTTTTTATTGCGGGATGGTTAATCTTCAGTTATTTTTACTTCACCTCAGACACTTCATAAATTAAAATTAAACACATCAGTTTAACACTAAAAAATATTGAGTTCTTCTGTAGAGCACATGTGTCAGACTATAGAATTTCTTATAGAATTTCTTCTCATGTTCACCTGATACCCAAAATTGTATAAAATACAATGGTGCTATTTGACGTTCCATTTATTATAATGCTAAATATTTTATCTCCATATGAATAATCGGTGTTTACAGAGACAATGTTCTAATTAGAGCCTACGTAGATCCGGCTTTTAAACACTCAATCGTTCCTGGTCATGCATTACATATTTATTGGGTATTTAAATAAGTGGCGATTCATTAAATCTGCGTGCAGGTGGTATGAACTACATGAATTTTCAGTAAATATTTTCAAAAAATTATAAAAGATTAAAGTTTCATTCATGCTTTGTATACTTTTTATCCTTCTTCAGACCACTCCAGGAATGATTTAATAAAATGATTTTGAATTTTATAATATATTTATATGAATAAGAATAATATGATATTTTTTTCTTTCATCCTTCGTTTTTTATGATTTTATTCTGAATTCAGGAAAGAAAAATTATGCATCTCCTTGTATGGTACGAATATATTAGAATATACAGTTGAGTACTCGTATAATATTCCTATAACAAATTTGGAAACTTTCTTTTGATGTGGTGCATATGCAAATTGTTTATCTTTTTGAGTTTTGTATTCCTTTATTATTACTGTTATTATTTTCTTCAATTTCAAGAAGAATATCCAGATCTGACTCAGTAATATTATACAATAGAATTTTTGAAATGTTATTTAATTCCACTGTTATTGCATCGATATTTTTTTTTGAAGGATATCAAGGAAAAGTAATTTCCGGATGATGAAACGAAACGGTTGAAAAAAATCCTTTCCAAGCATATTATAGCAAATTTTGTATAATCGAAGAAATTGTAATTAATTTTATGATGCTATGTGAATTTAATCTTATAGACTCACTAATTCAATAGTATTCAAAATAAGACCGACGTCTTGACCTATACCTCAAACGAGTCAATAGGAATCTACATAAGTATGTATCAAGTAAAAATAAATTATTGTATGCAGATACATTATTCTGGTTGCAGATGACATGTTAGCATCTGGAACGTGTATAGTAATAGTAGAGCCACCAGACCGTGGCTCGTGAAATTACTCTTTCTTAAGCCCGCCTGTTTTCGATGAAATTAGTTATTTTTTCTATTATGAAGTTTTCATATACCTTTGATAAGTTAGGAAGTAGGCCTATTGTTTGGTGACAAGCATTGGGTTTGAGAATGGGTGTAATTGTAGCATTAAGAACCAAAAACATTGAATGCATTGATTGAAAACATTGAATGCATTGATTGAAGGGTCTGCAGAGTATCCATAAAAATTTGTCATTTTGATTATTCTGTTCCGAGTAACCATCTGGTCCAATTCTTTGTTTTGTTATTGATTGTCTTTATATTGGATTTGAATTGCCTGATTCTTTAGAATCCCATTGAGTTATTCAGGTGCAGGAAATTTTGCACAAAAAATCACATTGATGTTGTGATCAGACGCAGTCAGTGGAAAGATCTAAGAGCTTAAGGCGGCGACAATTGGTGATAGTGGATATGTTGATCTGTTTTGGTAAAATGTAAATGTTTAATATTTTGGTCAGCGATCCAGTCAATTCAATCTATTTTAGTCCAATTTTGCTATTCACTTTCTTGACATATTGTTCAGGGTTATCTTTCATCATATGAATTGAATGTATATCAGTTAGTATTAGCTGTTTTTTTATCAGCTCCTTTAAAAAGAGATTAAATTCAGAATCAAATTGTAATTTCTGATATTATCCACACCTTCATTTATATAAGTTATATTCGAATATATATATACATATAACATAAGTACAGTATCTCCAATTTATAAAGTCAAACTCATTTACATAGTATTTTTCTGGAGTGTAAAGTTAATTTCATCCCATGGGATGCTTTTGAAAATGTTTAAAAAGTTTTTTTTTGTTGAAAAAAGTACTTAAAATCTTCTGTATCAGCATTGAAAATACCAAAGAAAACAAAGTAAAATGAAATGAAATCACATTTCAAAGCAAGTTAAAAGGAAAATCAAGGAAATTTGTATCAATTTCCCGAATAAACGTACAATGATAATGTTCAAAATATTTCGACAATGTCTATCATTAACATATTTTTGTCGTATCATCATCACCTTTAGGTATTTGATTTCCAATTTTTGTACCATTTCAATAATTTATTTCTTTTGGAATCAATTTCCAATGTGAAATTTTCCTGATACAATTACTTATATAAGAGTTTTCTTTTCGAACTTGTTAATGTTTATTTTATTTTTTACCATTTGCCTCCTCTTTCAGGACTCTTAGATTGGTGTTGGCAATAAAAGTCTATTTACAAACATTTATTTGATCATTCAATATGTTTAACAAACATGTATATTTATTTACACAAGGCTAAAGAAAATGCTATGATGAGGAAAATTGTATAGGAAAATCTAAAAAGGATAAAAAAAAAATAAATAAGCAAAAGACATCAGTTCGTATCAAATGTTTGGTCTTTCTTGGAAAATAAAGTGCTGTGCCAAATACTACAATAACATAAACTTTTGATATTACATTACGAGTATATAGCGGCTACTATATGAAATTGGACACTTTCAAATATATTTATATATATATATATGTATATATATATATATATATATATGTACATTTATGGACTTATATTTAATAGCTCTGTTAAAGATTAGACACTCAGAAAATACTAGTCCCTGTTATAATTAATCCATCAATTATTCAATTATCACATACGTAAATAGAGTTATCGAGCTGCTCAATCGGTTCATATTTCAAGTTGCTCAGAGGTCAAAGATTATGTTTCAAATTAAAATGCGACAAAGGGGCAGTTAGAGCTAATAATAATTGGTGTGTATTTCATCCCATCCGATGATGTTCACTAAAAAGAAAACAGCGCAAACAAGGTGCCATAATAAGAACAACTTGAGTATGTATAAGAACTCGAGAACAACTTGATTATGTATAAGAACTGGAGTAGCATCAGCTTACAGAATAGAATAAATATGTTTTTTGCAGTACTACTTATATACTGTAGCATCAGTTATATTTTGGAATCAATTATTCGTAAAGAACAAGCTGATTTCCGATGTCGCACAACGTTTATGTTAAGCATAGCAGAATATATGATCGATTGTCAAATACCATTATATTTCTTGATTGGGTTATAATGTATACTATTTTGTCAACCCTTAAGCAACGTAGTATAATGTCATATACAGGATAGGTTTTATGATGGATGTACCAAATTAGGCAGATTCCATCCGTAGATTACGAGTTTACGCTTGCTGTGATATAAATGCTATATGAATGATTTGAGAAGGATAGGTTATTTATTTGTTACTAAAAACTACACTTTCACCGTGACATAAACAGCATATACTGATATATAAAAATGATAAATTAATTCTATCGTTAACAATCTGTGTTCCTTGTTGTCATGATGGACCTATTTACATACTATATGCATAAGTCAAACTAGCTATCATAGCAACTTCTTCATATACTGTGAACATTTAAAATATCTATGTTAGTATAAATTCAGATATTAACCTGTTTTCGTACTTTAGATTGATTCTAGATTTCTTCAGGTACTAGTCCATTAAAAATGCAGTTTCGATTCCAACACACATATTGAAATTCAGAAAATAATCGAATGATGTTTATTTTGCCACATCTACCTAGTTTTACAAATCAATTTATATTTGCAATTTTATTTTATATTCTGCAGTAATATATATACTAGTACATGTACATGCTAATGGTTTCATTGCATCCTTGAATTGAGTTAGATTTCAAGTAAGGGTTATTCTTGATTTTTTGCTATTGTTGCATTCATAAAATATGCATTCTATAGTACGAGCAGTACAAGTACGTATTCTACGTCAATTGTTACAAAAGAAAACTATATTTCACTGGAAGTCTACTGTAAAGTTTAGAATTTATAACCAATTTCAACTGCATTTTATTCACTTACACATTGTGCAAAAATGCAAGCGCTTACATATGAGTGTAATCAATTCACGTTGAATTTTTTTGGAATTATACATTTTTCATGATTCTAAGAAAAACCATTTAAATTGATTTATAAATTATTAACAGAG
>JANSTX010000011.1:0-21803 GCA_027564355.1 Penthetria funebris
TATATTATGTTGTGATCCGTTAAACAATTCCCAGGGCCTACAATAATTGGCGATGCCAATTATATTTCTCTCGTTTTAATAGCATCAGAACATCGTGATGATTGACTTTAACATGCATCTTTTGCTTACATTATAGGTTGTCTTATATTCCCTGTTCAATTGGAGACCATTTGTTGATTTTTCACGTGTAATTGTTTCTTACATGCCACAGCTATGATAATGAAATTAATGTTACTTCGTGAATAGGTGTCCAACGATGTCCTAGCACTTACTGTTTTTGACTAATAATAACTGGTTCCAAGATTTTAATGATCCTATTATGCGTAGTTATTACAATCATATCAGCGCTCTTCATTCCATTACGTAAGTCTCCTCTCAATATATGTAATAATTTGTGACGTTCAATATTTGCGCTTTGGTGAGTTTATGGAGGCAGAGCACATTTATATTTCATATGGATAAATGTATTTTCTGACAGTATAGTTAGCAAGCAATAGGCACACTGACCAAATGTTCAATTACTTCAGAAATAATGACTTATAAGTTGTACACGTAGACCTGTGATATCATAATTAAACCGTTCTATGTCAAAGAATCCTTTTGTTGAATATTTTAAATCTTGTGCTGCACGTTATCAATAGATTAAGGAATGTACTAGATTTTTATCAAAAAAATGTTTTGCTAACAATCTGTCAATTGTCACTGGAATTATAATATTATTTTTATTTTGCATTTATAATAATTTTAAGTACCACGAAGGCTGTGTTATGTCTATGGTTGGTGAAATATTGTTTTATTATATGTTATTAAGTTTTGTTGTTAACTCAAAATGCATACGATCATTTACAAAAGATGATGTTTATAGACTGAGGTAATTTAAAAATTTACTAAATATACACATTATCAGTATATTGATGATTATTTCAAGTACAGCAAGACTATTCCATTCTAAGATTTCGGTGCTTCTCGATTTCTCTATTATGATTGATACAAAATACTGATATTTTATCGATTGCAAATAGAATCACTAACTACAAATCAATGCTATAACATAAAGTTTTATTTAGGTAAATCAATATGTACCCATATTTTGTTTACTAATATCAATACTACTAATTAGCACAACTATATTATTATAACCAATTTCTTTCAATGAAACTTTACTTTTTACTATTTGGCAATAAGAATAATTTATTAACAGCATAAAGCCGACTCAAATAAACTTATTGCTTATTTATTAAATTACACAAGAGTACAATAATGTTAAATTACAAATGGGATCACCATTTGGCTTGATAATATAAAGGAGATAATAACTAGGAGAAGTGAGATAATGTGCATCCCTCTTGACGCCTTAATTTGCGGTATGCAAATGCAATTATTCACGATAAATAAGAACGTGACTCAAATAAAAAAATTTATATTTAACGATTATCATAAAGAGATTCAGCAACCTCACAAACTTGCTCTAATTGAAGTATCATGAATAATTTGCTTATATAAATATGTATTTATTATAAAAGTAAATTTATTGTTTTAAGAGAGGAAGTTCGTGAAATGTTTCAACATGCCTATGAGGGTTACTTGAAATATGCCAGTAAATATGATGAATTAAGACCACTTTCATGCGATGGTATTGACACTTGGGGGAGGTAATACAATTAATTTTATACATACACTTGGAATTGTCACATTTTTATCCCTTAAATAGCTATTCGTTGACTTTAATTGACGCACTAGATACATTAGCCGTAATGGGAAACTATACAGAATTTCAACGAGTTGTAGATTTATTAACATTGAAAACAAATTTTGATTCTGATATAAATGTATCTGTTTTTGAAACTAATATACGTATTGTTGGTGGTTTGCTCAGTGCACATTTATTATCGCATAAGTAATTTTATTTTAAATATATTTAACAAAAATTTATAATGAAGATGACATATAAATCTACATTATTCAAATAGAGCTGGTGTAAAATTAGAGCCGGGTTGGCCCTGTAATGGACCATTATTACGTTTGGCCGAAGATGTTGCAAAAAGACTATTATTAGCATTTGATTCGCAGACTGGTATGCCATATGGTACGGTTAATTTACAAAATGGTATTCCACCGGGTATGAAATAAATTCCAAAATACTTTTTTATTGTTTAATTTTAAAGAATATATAAAAAAAAAAATGTAGGTGAAACAAGTGTTACGTGTACAGCTGGCGTTGGTACATTTATAATTGAATTCGGTGCCCTAAGTAGATTAACTGGTGATCCGATTTATGAAGAAGGTATATAAAAAACATAATTTTCAAATAAAAAAATGCCGTTTTTAATGAATGAAAATTACTTATGATTATTATATTCACAACAATATTTGTTTATAAAATGTAGTTGCTTTAAATGCAATACATAAATTATATAGTCATAAATCACCAATCGGTCTTTATGGGAATCATATAGATGTGCGTACAGGTAAATGGACAGCACAAGATTCGGGCATTGGAGCTGGCATTGATTCATATTATGAATATTTAGTAAAAGGTGCCATAATGCTTAATCGAGCTGAATTAATGGATATTTTTAATGAAGGACGTAAATCAATTGATAAATATTTGAAAAGAGATGATTGGCATGTATGGGTCAGTATGAATAAGGGTACTGTAACTTTACCAGTATTTCAATCATTAGAAGCTTATTGGCCCGGTGTATTAAGTTTAATAGGTGAAACTGTGCCGGCAATGAAAACCATACATAATTATCATTCCGTATGGAGACAATATGGATTTTTACCAGAATTTTATAATATACCAAATGCTGAAGCAGGCGCTAATCGTGAAAATTACCCCTTAAGACCAGGTATTCAGATTTTAATGTTTTTAATTCAAATAAGAGAGAGAAAAATCTAAACACAATTCTTTGTAGAACTTATTGAATCGGTTATGTATTTATATCGAGCGACAGGTGACCCATATCTTTTAGAAGTTGGTGAAGATATGTTACGTAGTATTCAATATAGTGCTCGTACACCTTGTGGATATGCTACTGTAAGTACTAGTACACTTGTAAATTATTATATTTTGCATACTAGTTTTTGATTATAAATTTCGACGAAAATTTACATTTTTTAAGATAAAAAATGTTCGAGATCATCGTAAGGAAGATCGTATGGAATCTTTTTTTCTAGCTGAAACAACAAAATATTTATATTTACTATTTGATCCAGATAATTTTTTAAATAATGATGGTAGCAGTGGTACAATTATTGATACACCAAATGGTGAATGTGTTATTTATGCTGGTGGATATATTTTTAATACAGAAGCACATCCAATTGATCCATCCGCATTACGTTGTTGTTATGATGTACCTAGACAAAATTTACTATCAAATTATGAATCGAAAAAATATCTAGGTGACCATTTCGATATAACAAATTCGGAACATATTGACAAATTCAACGATGAAAATAATTATGCATTTGATAATAATATGTCTATTAAAATTGAAGCGAAAATTGATCCGGAAGTAACGAGAAAAAATATTGTTACAGAGATTTTAAATGTTTTGAAGGAAAACAAAAATCAAAAGCCAATATCTCATATAGATGAATTAAAACATCAAGAAAATCCAGAATGGAAACAACATCTGGAACAATATCAACATTTGAATCAACAAAAACAGATTAAATCAAATGGTCATGCAAAATATAATGGCGAACAGCATCAGCATGACAGTCAGGAAAATAAAACAAGTGATGTAAATATTGATGATAGTATAATTTTGCCAAGTAATAGAAATATTGATGATGATATTAATTCTATAATAGAACCTGTTGAAATTGTTACATTACTGCCTCATAGAGATGCTGATGATAGTAATAAAACTTTATCAACAAATTCAGATGATTTTATAACATACGATGAAAATGACGTAAATAGTAGTTTAATTAGTCAAGAAGAAACAAATAGCAGTACAACAAATAATTCCAAAAATAATCTAAAATCGTATTTTGATAAAGATAGAATGCATTCTGATGACATTGTCAATAACAATTCAATGTTAACTGAACTTGTTCAATCAATTTTAAAATCAACATTACCATCAAAACCGAAATTTGATCCACAAATTCTACTTGAGAAAATTCGATTAGATGGACAGTATAAAAATGTAACTCAAAATTTTAAATTATTTTCATGTAAAGCTCAACCATTTCTACAGCGAATGACTGTATTGGGTGAATTTTTCTAATAAATTTCTATTATTTATTTTTATTCAATAAAATAATAAAAATAAAATACAAATGTAGAATAAATTTTAGTTGTTCGGTTCTACATTTGAAAAATTCAGTAGTATATTTTTCACAAAGTCGACAAACACGACTCACGGATTGATTAAACGCCAAAAATTGATATATTTTATGGTCAAGTTACCGATGACACCACAGAGATACGGGCATAAAATTACATGTTCTTGAATTTTGGAAAATGTAGAATAAATTTTAGTTGTTCGGTTTTATATCTGAAAAATTCAGTAGTATATTTTTCACAAAGTCGACAAACACGACTCACGGATTGATCACACGCCAAAAATTGACATATTTTGTGGTCAAGTTACCGGTTACACCACAGAGATGCGGACATAAAATTAGATATTCTTGAATTTTGCATGCTATTCGCTGTCATCTAGAATTTAAGACACAATGCAATACAATTTCATAAACCACCACTAATCATACAAATTAAAGAAACATATTTTTCTCGATATTTATTTTTTATTTAAATTTATTAAAATATTTTCACAATTCAAATTAATTTTTCAATATTTTGTACAAAACCATTTACTTATAATTTTATGCATAGTGACAAATAGACATGTAGATATTATATTTCACCTAAGACTGTAGTTCTGCAAATAAATAAAAATAATAATTACATTAAAAAATTTCAAGATGAATTTAAACGAAAATAAAACTTGCAAATTTAAAATATAAATGCAAACTGTGGGTCCGTCACTTGAATTGTTACCAAATTCACGCAGCTGTAGCTGCCGAACAGTTGGTCACAGTGCTCTTAGAATTTGTTTACAAGTGATCACGAAAGCATTCTGAATTCAAATGTAATAGCGTGATTGCTATATATTTATCAGGAAAATAGCAATCTGTTCGTGAGATACAGCATTTACGTTTTAATAAAAGGTTTTTTGGTAGCATCGTAAACATTATGGTTCGAAAGATAAAGGTATTAAAATACAGAATAATGTCAATCGTTGCTATTAATCAAAAATTTATTCGAATCTATTGTACGGATATTTTTAATAAAGTTGCAATGCTAAATACTTACATATCACCGAATGAAATATTTTTATGATCGGCATTTCCATTTGCTGCTACAGTGCCAGTTTTTAATATTCCATTTGGTGAACTTTCACTTTTTCCCAGATGAGGAGATCTTGTTGGAATATTAATTATTATTTTGCTTGAACTACTACTATTTTCACTGTTATGATTAATTTGATTTTGTGCTGACAATTGTGCAGTAATTTTTTCAATATTTGATTGAGGCTTTTGAAGAATTTGATTTTCAATCAATGTATTATTGTTAATAGTGGTCAGTTTTTTTACTTGATTTGTTGCTGTACCAATTTGATCTGAAATCTTTAAATTAATATATTTTAATATTCTGGGATCGTACTGTGTTTTTTAATAATTAAAAAAAGAAAAAAAAAAAAATTACTTTTACTTCATTTGATTCATTTTTTATTTTTAAATTTGATCTTGATAATGTTTTTTGTAGTTCATTTCTTAATCTATCTGTTACATTGCCAGCATGTTCATTGTGTATTTTATCAATAAAATCAAATTTATTTGGATCTTTACGAGTAGCAGCATCATATTCACCTATTGTAACGGAAACAGGTCTATGTTTTTTTTTCATTGTTGGTGGCCCATTACTTTGTGTTTGAAAATACAAAGATGGTGGCTTAGGTTTTGATGACGAAGGATTCGTTAATTTAAATGAATCAATCTTCAAAAAAAAAAAAAAAAATAATAAATAATAAATGCCCTTTAAAAATGACCTATATTACATTAAATTTGAAATAAAAAACAAAAAAACACATTCTTACAGATTCCAATTCAGCAGCATCTCCATTTGCTTTAGCCATTTCGGTAGCTGCACATCGTCCCATTGTGCCTTTAGTTATTGTATTTGAATTTAATGCTAACATTGTTCCATTTTGTTTCGTACATCTATTTGTCACATTTAATGTATTTGATGATGAAGCCGAATCATAATCTGGATTCGGTGTTAATGGGGGATCTTTTGGAGTAAAACATTGCTGAAAATTTTACAATATATTAATTGGTGTGATTCTATATTGTATATTTAAAAATAAAAAAATAAAATCTCCCATCAACCATCACCCACTCAATTGCAATCCCAATTCAAAAATATTGCATAACAAATTTTAATACCGACTACAAACAATTGTTTTTAAAATTGAATATCAAGACTGAATGCAATACTAATTAAAATTCTCTCATCTACTGTTTATGTATATCGTAAATTTTAATATCAAATGATTTTATCAACCGTAATTTTACAATAATTTTTTATTTGAAGTGAAATTTATTTAAATTCCTGAGTATTTTACATTGCAAATGACTTATTATATATATATATATTTTTTATTATAATAAAATACAATCGACTGCAAGATTACATGATTACAATAAGAGAGCAAATTGATAATGAATGTAAAAAACGTATATTGACGTTATAACCAATTTTTTGCATCGAATATGCTTCGCCACATGCAAAATTTCAGACATATATTGACAATTCGATTTGTTTTGAAACATCAACTGAAAACAAACAAAAACTGAATTCAAAGTGTTGATTAAACATTTTTTTTCATATAAAAAATCCATCACAGAAAAAATAGCAGAACTTGATAAGTTCTATTTGTTGTCTGCTTCGCAATTAAAATGATTCATAAATGATTTACTGAATTTCGTTATGCTCGTACAAATACAATTTCAATACCATCATCTGTCCAATACGGATGTCTACTGAAGAAATGATCGAGAATATCCATAATAATATTGTGTTTAACGATCACAGATTAAAATTGCGTAACATAGCTGATATGTTAAATATCTTATATATGAACGTGTACATAACATTTTATATGAACATATACACATAAAAAAAGTTAATGTAAGCCGCACGAAAGGATGTCATCGACGCAAAAAAAAAACATATATTTTGCATTTCTTGTGCAAATTGCCCCGTTGTACCCCTTGAGAGAAAGTTAAACCTTTTTTGGTAGACCTTCAGCCAAATGTCATTAACTGCAAAAGTTGAATTCAGAAAAGAAGATAAAAGATATACAAAATATATGTAAAGAACCGTTCTCTCTTTATAGAGTATTTTTTAAAAAATATTAATGGTAAAAAAAATTAAAAAACCTCAAAAAATTAAAACAAACAAAAAACATCTTTCGCCCTTTCGCCCTTCCCCCCCCCCCACTATATGTAAATATTATATAATTAATTTTTTTTTTTATAAAAAGTTGACGCAATTCATAACCCACAAATGCCATTTAGATAAAATTATCCTACAAACCTTTTTTACATATTATAATTTATACGTGACATATTATAATTTATATCGACTATCATCGAGGTTACACAACCAATCTTTACCGCCACGCGGTGTCACCGATCAATCGATCACGGTATATGTCTCTAATGGCGTGTGATCGAGGCTAAAAAGATGGTGCTAATGTCGTGTTTGTCGACTGATTGAAAAAACAATTCAACAACAAACTAGGTAGCTGTAGATTTATGCGACACTCTATTAAATTATTCAAATGGATAATTATGATTGATCATATATTTTCCAGTTGGCAAATTTTAATTATAGTTATTTGAGTTGACATTTAATGTTACATGTATATTTTAAATGGCAAATTAAAATCGCAATGCCGCCCTATGTACCTCTAGGTCAAAATAATCATTCAAAATAATATTTTAAAAAGATATTATTTTGACAGACTCCTATAGCCGGATTTTTCACGTATATCTTGCATATTAACAAGATATGCAAACATGAGTTTTATCAATTGGCCAATTGGGTAATATGGAAATATGTCAAGACTTTTATTTTAGCAATATTTTTATGTCAGATTTTGACTCTCATTTACTTCAGTTTTCTGTATATATATAATATGCAAATAATTGTTGCAGATAATTTTATTCATATTTTTTTTTTTTTGAAATATAAATTTGGCAGAGGCTTTCTTTACACATATTCTGCATATTTCATTTTCTTCTTTCTGAATTCAACTTTTGAAAGTATTGACATTTTATTGAAGATCTTGATCTATCAAAAAAGTTTTTACGCCGGTGGGATACACAAAAAATCTAAGAGTTTTTGTCGTGGGTACATTCGTATATAGACAATATTCTAAGGGTGAGTAGTGGTGATTCTGCAATTCAGTCAGAATATTATGTTGAAAAATAAATTGATTTCTATTTAAAATAGTAATTCCTTGTTTTTTTTTTTTTAAAAAAATACATTCATCATCAATTCGCCCTCGCATGTTTTGATTAATATCATTTTGTATTTTTAATGTTAGAATGTTTGAATGAGACTTTGTAAGCAAATTATTTACATAATATATATGAAATTTGATCCACAGATCTTAACATAGTTAAGATAAATAAATACAACTTTTATATAAAAATTATCGACAATTTTATAAAATTAAAGAGTTAGTTTTTAATTTAATTTGAACGTATTACAAAATGTATGTTTTCATTTTATGCATATGCCGCCGAATAAAAAAAGGAATTAGTCCTTCACTTCAGATATAAAAAAATATTTGTTTTTTTAAAATTCAAATTAGGTTTTGTGATATTTATATAACAAATTATACCAATAAATTGTTTGACGATATTTGATTTTGCACCCTTCTATTACTTTCATCTTTTTCAATTGAAATTAAATTATTTTCATTTCGTCGTTCCTGTAATAAATGAGATATGGAAATAGTGGTTAATATTTTGTTAAAATATATAAATATTTCTAATATTTGAAAAATCAATTCAAATACGTTCACTTAAATATAATTGTAGAACTATAACAGGACCTTATTTATTTTATGGGCAAAGATTTTTTTTTTGTTTTAAGGTGTATCACCTCGAAAATGAACGGCGTATCAATTAAAGATTCTAATTTCGATTTTAAAGAAATATTTTATACTCGCATACATTAATAAAATTAATGACATTTTTACATACTATTTATTAATTTCTAATAATATTTTTAATATTTAAGGCAATTTCTAATAAATAATTGAGTGCACAAAATTTAAAAATTTGCAACGTGTCACAATAAATGTGAATTTATACGCCACATAATATAATATTTAATATTTTGTAAATTAAAAAAAAGAAACTATAAAAAAAACCTATATTTAATCAACCATGTCTACTATTTAATTAAAAAAAAAAAAATAATTATGGAAAGTTTTAATTGTAAATTAAATGTGATGGAATTAGAAAAACAAAAATTAAATAAAATAAAGCAAAAAATGAATCATTTAAATTATAAAATAAATAAATTAAAGTAAATATACAAAATTACCTCATAAGTAAAAATGGTTACAATTGATTTCTGTTTGCTTGTTTTCATAATTAAAAATTACACTTAAAAGACTAATATTGTTTTTAATGAAAAATTATTCTATCCAAAAATGTCACATATCGTAATTAATTTTAATTGTTTATTATATTACAATCACCGTACTAATCGACGTTGCAATGACTACTGATAACGATAACAAAATTAATATATTAAATTGCAAAAAAAAAAATGAACTTAATATGTGTATTTTACAGTTGATGATTAGAAACACAATGTACCTAATATTTTTTTTATATTATTATATAAAATTTATAACATCATGTTTATTGTCGTAATTAAAAAAATTATTAATGCATTACATATGTTTCACACTACCCCACTTATAGGCCCACGTGAGCTTGTGAATCACCACTCTGTATATTTAATATTGGGCGGTCTACGTGAACCCATCAATTACCCCATATACTTTATAGGGACAAAGTAAGAATCTACAAAAAAATCAACACTTGAAGTGTTATTAATTAAAAATGTTGTAGTTTAATATGATCACATTTTGCACGGACTGATGTCATACATCACACCCTGCATGTATGTGAGTATGTGGAATTCGTTGACATTGTTGTGGCGAAATGAACTCTTGGAATGTGATATTGTAAATATTGTTGTATCAAAATGATGGATGCGCCCGGGTCCTGTTAAAATGTCCCAATTGTGTTGGAACCGAATTGTTTGTGTGCCCAAGGGATCATCGTATTGTTTTAGCATAACCTTTTGTTGGTACACTTGTGCAACCCAGTTGTTCACATCGTCGGTGTACGTAACCTTCAACGATTGTACGTATTGCTTAACAGTGAAAATTTTCTCATCTGAAAATATCACTTGCATACTTTTCAATACCTTTGACGTTGACGTATAGTTTTGTTGCCTATTGTTACGACATTACATTTTGCACTTATTGTATCTTCTAAGGCTTCAACTTAAGTTTATTTGTACACAATGCGGGCATGTACGCTTGTATCGGATACGTTTTAAGCCTGAAATTTTGCTGCATTGCTGATTTCTTTCAATTCGTGTTGTTACCATTCAAACCATTTCCAATGATTTTTTATGAACACATCCATGGCGTTTTGCGATGCTATCAGTATCATTGTAACGCTCAATGATTGGATACACTAAAATTTTAATGTTATATCTCACGAAAAATGCAATTACGTTTGAATTCCATAACGAATATTTTTTATTTTTTTTTTCAATTACAACACATATGCTTTCGTACAAATTGTAAACAATAGACATGTTCGAAATCTGCAATTCGCCACAAACTGTACAGTTTTGCTACGCGACAACTGCACTGATGCGTTCGAACTGAATTGCACAACTGTCCGAAATGAAAATATGCATTTTAATGTGCAGTTTAAGTGCACAATTCAATTGATTTCGAATAGTTATAAATTATAATACATATTATAAAATTATAGTTTGTCAAATTTTAGGAGTGCAAATAATCGGCTGTACGGCAAGTACATCTGTGTGAAGTTGATAACAATCAAGTAATGAACCCTGTTTTAATACGATGCCCTCCTACACATATTTGATGAGACTAAAATATTTCTCTCTATTACAATACTTATTGGAACCATCGTCACACATTATCACCTATAATCATAATCATCATATTTACCCTTTATTTCACAAGGAAACGTAGGATATCAATAATATTCTATAGTTCGTATTATGCGATCAAGTCAATTGGTGTTTCATGTGCCGAAAATAAACAATTAAGTATGAAAATAATATGCCAGTAATTACGTGGTATTAGGCATATATTGAATTAATTATCGCCTTATAATTTTGCAAATCCTGCGTTATTTTAGTTGGTTAATTAAGGATTTTCCTCTTAAATGTTTATCGTCAACTTAGATGTTTTCAGTTGCAAACGTTACATATACAGATGTTCTAAATTTGTTCACTATACAACACGATCTAGTAAATTGTGTCTAGATAAACATAATGTTCTTTTACGTAAATAATTTGGTTAACAATTAAAATGTTCTTTATACTAGACTTACATCATCTGCCTAAAAATTATCCTTTCATGGTGCTAGACTTTAGCTACCTTGAATCTGACATATATCGTTTCCCATCACTCGCTCATTTACACGAATTATAATTTTACATTTATATGTACACCAAATTCGTTTTGGGGGTTATTAGTGCGAAAAACATGGTTATTTATTAATTTTTTTTTTTTAATTTTAGAATAGTAAGTTGAACATTGAATTAAATTCTGCCAAATAATTTTTTAATAATTAATTGCAAACAGAACCAACAGAACCAACAGAATCAAATATTTATGATACATAAATGCATATATTAACGTAATATATTTTTTTTTGTTTTGATTTCTTAAAATCAATCTAATTTTTTTTTAATTTTAAACATTTAATACGCTTAATAGACATTCCTTTCACATTTATTATTATTTTTAAAAAATAACAATATGTTCCACGTTATTTAATTTACTTTTTAGAAAAATTTCGTATATTTTAAATATTTTAAAAAAAAACACAAAACTTGTTTATGGATTCATTTCAACAAATATTATTTCACTTATTTACACGAATGGTGACAACATATACGACCAATTGTTTAAAATACAATAAAATGTTTGCTTAAAAATTGCATTAATATCACTAATGCCTTTACTATACAACAACAGTGTTGTAAAAATGTCTAATTGATTACCGTAGCATGTAAAATTTTAATTCATTTATTTAGTTTGACTGATTACATAAATGTTATATTATCTTCGCAATTTGATTACCAAAAAGTTTAAAATGTTTTTTGTTTTTGTGAGTTGTTGGAAAATTTATAATAATTTCAGTATCTTGTAACAAAATTTAACTACAATAGAGGGATCTTGGGCATACCATTAAAAGGTATCCAGAGCGTGATTGCAAGATGAATACGAATGTGCCACCATTACCAAAGTAATAACCTAGGCTCTATGATAGGTGAACATAAAGTTTGTGAAGGAATTCATGTACGACATATATAAATATGTTCGGCTACGAGTTATCCACGAGATTAGTCAAGGTTCTGTGAATATTGCTCATACTGAACAACTTTGGCATCTCAAATCCTAGTAAATTTGGTGTAATTGAATATGATTCAGACAACTGTCGACAGTAAAACAGAACCCATATCGTCAATAGAAATATGAAATATAGCAGAAATATCCAACTAAATTGTATACATGAAACTATATGGAAGGTGTCTATAATACCAAAAAATATTGGCTACGGTGATGACCCTAACAACGATTTAGGAACAGTTGTTTGGCAAAAATATTCAACAAACGGTTGTGTCTGTAGGTAGAATAAATGATCACATGATTCCTGTATATGTTCCACAAATAGGATCCGATAAATCCACGAAGATGGCATTTTGGAAAAGTCTATAGAATAGATTTTTCTACTGGAACATCCATTAAATGAATCCAGACTCGTAATGGGTAATCTAAATGGACATGTTGGCAAGATAAATCTATACTTTAATATTTGTCATGCGGTATCTGTGGTTATGGTATGGTTTTGGCAATTATTACCAGCCTCACCTGATGATTTTTATTTTAATTGATAGTGCCATATAATTTGGCCATAGTAAACACATAGTTATTTTGCTAATAAATGCCAAACATCTAGTAACACACAAAAGTAGTATAAATTCATCTAAAATTGATTTTCTATTATGTGATAGATTCAATTGATTAACCTGGTCCGCGGTCTATATCGTTATCACTGTCTATAGTTTTGCATCGTGGGATACTTGGTGATATTTTTGATGGACATTTGCAAGTAAAACGAATAAATAAATGTAGTAGAAGACTTCCAATATTTGAATAGTTTCTTCATAATTGATGGTGATGCAGAAACAAGATGTAACGTTATACAGAAAGCTTGGCAAATATTAGATATGCTGAATAGAGTATGACGGTCGTCAAAAATTTCAAAACAATCTAAAGTTGTGCATCTGATCTTTAAAACTAACTGTTTATTGGTATTATTATGTGGCTTTCGAACAAATAACACCGTGTCTCAAATTCAATTTTTCCTATATATATTCCAGATGATCGCCAGCCGAATATTATGTTGTGGCATTACTTCGAAACGGGTTGTAAAGAGAGGAGGTTCTTTATCTATTGAAAAAGACGTTTGTTGACGGGACACCGAGTCAATTTATATCAATATCAATATTGAAATGGCATTAGATAAGATGATAGCAAGTATTAAGATTTCAAACTGTTACTGGACTATAATCTCTTAATGTTAACGTTGATGTGCATTAAGTTTCTGCATTAAGTCCATATTAACACTGTTCGCATTTTCTAGTACAATACACAGAATCATCTCCCATGGATTATGTCATTTACGGACTACACGTATCACACTAAAACAGAATACATGTATTTCTATTTGATGGCAATCGAACCTCTGCAAAACGCAATTATATTGGGCGGTCATCCACATCTCTATGGAGAGTTTTAAATATTTAGTTTTCAATTCAAATTAATCTAATGATAAAGTGTTTTTTCATAAGGGATCATATGCAGAAATTACAAACAATCGAGATGCGAATGTTGAGATGGTCATCTGGAATGACATTAAAGGATAGAAACAAAAACAACAATTTTTTAGAATGTTTAAAAGTAGCGTCTATTACCAATATAATCAATTACTTCAAGTAGATTAAGATGATACGGTCACGTAATGCGTAGAATTGAAATCCATATTGTAAAAATTGTTTTAAAAATTGGAAAAGCTACTTGGTTGACAGTTGTTCAAAATAGTTTTAATAAATTGAATATGGAGAGTGACGATACATAAGACAGAAATAGATTGAGTAGTAGTAGGACAGATCCTGAATGAGTTATAAGGAACGAAAGTAGCAAAAGAAGAGGAAGAAGAAGTGTTTGTAACATGATAAGGATTGGTGAAAAAAAATATTTGTATGCATTTGTACATGTTCGTCCAAGATAGATAATATAATTAATTATCAAGATTATATACCTGAATATTATTGCCATCAGGTGCATGAAATCCATTTTTGAACATTTTCTTATGAACTTGTTTAAATTCATTCATAAGTGCACTGTGTTTTTCATTATTTTCAGTACTTAATTTGGATGCTCCTATTTTCTTAAATTGAATCAATGTAGTATCTTTTAAATCATTAATTGACATTTTCTGGAATTACATAAAAACAAAAAGAAAAAACTAATAATAAATAAAATCAGTTTAAGAACTTTTATGGAAACATACAGCTGCACGTTTTTTGATTTCATCACTAATGGCATTGCTCAAACTGGTACCATCGTATAAATCATGTGCTGTACGTCTACAATCTGGTGGTAACCCTTTTGGTGGAGGCGGTGGTGGTATTATACTACTACCTCCTTCATTAGTACTTCGATGAACATCTACAAATACTGTTTTTGCTTCCGTTTGTGTAGACGACACAAGACTTATATTTGTTAATGTTCTATTATGATTTTGATTTTCTTTATGTTCGTCTATATTTTCCATTGTAAATTTGAAATTATTTTCTGTGCAATTTGTAGCATGAACATTTCCATCAGTTTGTAATTTCAAAGATTTATTGGACTGACTGTGAACAGTTGGCATTATAGTATTATTGATAATGGTTCCGTTTTCCGATAAATTAATTATTGTTGTATTTAAATTGCTATTATTATGATTTTTTGTATGAATTGACGTATTTATATGATAATTATGATGAACATGAGGTATTTCAGCAGAATGTTGATGACACTCTTTTCTCCTATCCAATTCGGTTTTCTCCATATATTTTGGACGTGCATAACCTATCCTATAGACTCAATGTTTTCATAAATACATTAAATATTTTTTTATAAATCATATAATTTATTAACATTAAATTAAATTATACCTATCGATTGTATCCTCTTCTTTCACAATACTTAATCTTTTAGATGCCTGATCTCCCCAACATGGACTTTGATCACCTCCTGTAACACTGCTACTTGCTGAACTATTATAACCGCTTGATTCTCCAGGAAATAGATCAATACCAGCCAATGTTCTTATTATTAAATTTAATGTATTCGATGCCTTCATTACAGCAACAGCCTACATATATAATATTATATAATACATATTTATTGCGTTTGTAAAGTCAGTTACCTCATTAAATAAAATATCCGTAAAATCAATATTATTACAACTTAATAGTTGATCACCCGGTCTTAGTCCAGCATCTCTTGCAACTCCATTTTCTTTTGTAAATTGTACAAATATACCGGGTTTCCATACCGGACCTTTACATATTCTATAAAATAATAAATAATCTTATACGTAATAAATGTTAGCAATTTACAAATTTGCATTTGTTTACCCTAAACCTAATTTTGTTCTTGGTGCTACATTTAATATTATCCTAATATCTTGACATATAATATCATCTAAACTAATAGGTGATTGAATTCTTGTGGGAACTAGCTGCCAGCTAATTGAATCTGTAATATTTCTGGAAAATCAAAAAAGATTTGTTGATTTAGCATTTAGTATAGTGAACAAGTATCAAATATTCTTTGTTTCATTAGACTGCAATGTACTTTAATCGAAATAATATACTTACTCTTTAACCGGCAGCATTCCGAAACCTGTAAAAAAATTATACCTAAATTAATATTAATTATTCAAATTTATTTCTTATTGTCAAACTTATAGGGCATTCCTAAACTAAATTTAGTAGTCGATATAAATTGTGACTAGTAAATACATTGAACTTTTCATTAAGTGCAGAGAATTCAATGGAAAATTCACTGCTAAACTAATGAACATTACTCGTATTATTCAAAAAAAATTAATCAATCTTACCTCGAACTTTCAGCGTTAATCGTTCTTGACTCGAGATAAATTGAGAAATTTCTTTGTGAATCGCATCATTTATAAGATAACCGTTAACACGAATTATTTGATCTCCAATCTAGAAATTAATGAATATTATAAATTTCAGTTTATTTAATTTAAAAAAAGAAAGAATATACTTTTAATCCCCTTAAGTCGGCTTCACTTCCCTTTTCAACACGTGATACGAAAAATCCAGTATTAAATTCTCGTCCACCACGTATAGAAAAACCATACGATATATTTTGTGGTCCAATTAATATCCGTCGCGTTGATGAATTCGGTCTACACAATCTAATAATACGTATACGTGATTTTATGCCATGTGTAGGCATAATATTCGAAGAACTTGAAGAATCATTATATATTCTACTGCAATCTGTCATATCTATATGTAAATTAGATGCATTAAATCATTTAAGGTGTTCATATTACTTATATAAAAGCAAAAAAAAAAATAAAAAATGAAACCATGAGAGACATATGTGCACTTGAGTTATGTTCTGAAATTGTACAATATTTAAAGTGTTTAGCATATCACGAACTTCACAACGCACAGGTGTGTATGGCAATTACAAGCAACTGCCATTGTTCACGATTTTGTTGCCAGCTGATATTGTTATTTGGCCAAAAGATTCTTAATATATGTTTCTAAGATACTTCGGTTAATATTATGTATCACCGTCCTATTGCCAAATAATTTCCCAAATATTGTGAACTATACCTCACTCTAGTCATTATTTTCATGTAACTCGCACCTACTCTCAACTGAAATCTGTGCAACCTAGGACTGCGTAAAATAATTTAATTTAATATGTGTAATAAATAACATAATCAACTTTTTAAATACGATAGTGACAGATTTTAAGCTACAGAAAATAATCAAATACCCGGTTTAACATTCACGAATGCATTTTTTTACATGCTTATGGATCCTTTTATCATTATCTCATTTTTGAATTCAGATCTAATATATCAAACAGACTTTTAAGACGATATAATGCTGTTATTATTTCACAGTAGAATAATTTGCCGAGTTTTACCCCAAATTGTGTGTCGTTCATTTAATAAGAACTAATTAAATGTCAGATTGTTAAAAAGTTCTATACCTTGGAGCACTATGGTGTATGAAAAGGATTTAATTAAATAATTACGTACATATTTTATATATAAAAAAAAGTGTAAAACATCATATTGAAATGTGTGTAAATTAATTGTATTATAAACGCAAAATGTTGATAAGAATGTAAATTATAAATTTTCAAAACGCACTGTGATCGACTGGTTTTTTTTTTTTTTTTTTTTTTTTTGAGAGTTTCGCTACAATGCAAAAGGACAAAAAACAAAACTTGCCTGGCATTGGTTTATAGGTACAGCAAAAATTGTCGAGTCCAAATTCCATAAAGAAAATCGCATAGAAAGACGATGGGTATTTAGAGAATGTTAATTAGAAAGCGAAATTAGGAAGCGTTTTTTGTGTTACCAGTGATGACGAGCTATCGTTTAACCAATCAATCCTTCAAAGAACTTCAAACATTTAATTATTGGTGCATCATATATCAACCATGTTGTAAAATGAACGACAAATTCAATAATTTAAAAAAGACAACAGACATATTTTATATTTTGCAAATATATTGCAAAACTTTCGAGTATTGTATTTGCAAATAACTGTTGCCTAAGGTTCAAAGTTTACAACACTATGGCGTCAGATGTTGCAGCATGGGGTGAATAATTTGTACATATAAGACATGAATACATGATGGTCTCATGTGTAGACCTATCATCAATTCTCAGAACCTAAACGTCAATTATATATATTTGGATCACCCAACGTTTATCGATAAACTTAGATGATCTTGATATGATGGATAATACATACATTCTTGAAATGGGTTACTTATACTATTTATTAACAAAAATACCAATTTTTAACAAAAATACCAATTTTTTTATCCTTTTGAACTTTTTAATATTATTTCGTTTATCTCATTTCCCAGTTTTTAAATTATATTGCTATCTGCTTCCCCCTGTTCATATGAGAAATTGAAACCAATTTCACACTAATTTCAAATACTGGAGAATTGTTAAAATTTTTAGAAATTATAAAGTTAAGTGTGACGTAATTTTTTTTTATTATATAAACCATTCATAATACTCATTGTATCAAAACAGTCGGTTATTAAAAATTTATAGTATTTTTTTTTTTAAAAAATTTTGTAAGATCATTTCTATAATATTATTAAATTAGAATTATCGTATAAACTATTCACAATACTCATTAAATCAAAACACAACGTTCCCCAGTTTCCCCAGTTGTTACTCATTAAATCAAAACAAACGATTATTAAAAATGTCGAGTATTTTTTTCTTATATTTGTTTTAAAACTATTTATTTAAATGTAACAATTACAAACACAGGATTGTAGAAAATATTATTATTATAAATTAGAATCAAAACACACAGTTATTAACAATTGATCCGTTAAACAATTTCCAGGGCTTACAATAATTGGCAACCAATTATATGTTACACTTGTTTTTCCTCTGTTCTTTTAAAAAGTTGATATAAAATTTAATTTCAAACACTGGGGAATTTTATAAATTTTAAATTAGAAATTATGAACGAAAACGTGACGTAATTTTTTTTTGTTACTCATTGAATCAAAACACCACCCGGTTATTAAAAATTTATTATGTTTTTTTATAGATTTTTTTAAGATAAATGTAACTAGAAAAAAAAGGGTTGTAGATGTTATTATTAAATTAGAATTATCGTATAAAGTATTCACAATACTAATTGAATAAAATACCTGGTTATTAAAAATTTTAAGTATTTTCTCATTCCCCAGTTTTTGAATTATGTTATTATTTTTTTTCCTCTGTTCATTTAAAAAGTTGATATAAAAAATTTAATTTCTAACACTGGGGAATTTTAAAAATTTTAAATTAGAAATTATGAACGAAAAAGTGACGTAATTTTTTTTTGTTACTCAATAAATTAAAACACACGGTTATTAAAAATGTAAATGAAAAATTGAAATAAATTTCACACTAATTGTAAACACTGGGGAATTGTTAAAATTTTAAATTGGAAATTATGAAGGAAAAAGTGACGTATTTTTTTTTTGTTACTCATTAAATCAAAACACACGGTTATTAAAAATTTATAGTATTTTTTTATAATTTTTTTTTAAGATCATTTCTATAATTGTAACTAGCCAAAAAAAAACGGGTTGTAGATAATATTATTAAATTAGAATTATCGTATGAACCATTCACAATACTAATTGAATAAAACACCCGGTTATTAAAAATGTATAGATTTTTTTTTATAAATTTTTTTAAAACCATTATATACACTAGAGTTATATTTATAAAAAATGGTTTATATCATTCAAAATAGTTATAGTTTCCGCCAATTTTAAAGGTTCCAAAAACTATTCGATTTTTTTTTTAAAATATAATTTTTACAATATTTTTTTTAAATGCAGTTCTCTTCTGGATTGCATTGTGCTACTTTAAACTGTTCTGAAATCAAGTTTTAAAATAATTAATTAACACTTTTCTGAAGAAGTAAAAAAAAAAAAAAAAACTTTGTCCGCGACTGAAGTAATGGAAACTTTTGCACAAGAAATAATTGTTAGAGTATTTGCCATAATTGTATCCTCTATCGACAATACATCCTGAATAATTAATTTTTTATGAAGATGTCGGTCGGAATCTTCACATATTAGTCAAATATTTAAGTCACTTAAAAAAATTATTTTAAGGTTTTGCCGCAATATCAAAGTATTGTACACTCAGATGGGATTATAATCTGATGAAATGAAAATACCAACTTTTAAATAATATTTTTCAGTGGTATGATCTCAATTAAAAATGACAAATTTAATATGTAAAACAAAAGTATTTGTACATTTTTTTTTTTTTGTAAAAAGGAAACTTTTCTTTAATTTGCATTTACATTTATGTTATCTCTTAAGAATTATGATTTACTGACCAAACTTTTCAGCAACACAGTGAAATCGAGTACAGAAAAAAAAGTATAAATCGAAAATGTATTGCAAATATATTTTGCTTTTTATTTAGTTCTCTAAAATTTCTTCATTTTATCGATACCCAAAAGTATTTTGTTTTTGTTTTTTTTTTTTTTTTTTGTATTAAATTGTGTTTCAATTCTAAATTTTGAAAGCTTATCATTTCATTTACTCTAAATTGAATAGTTAATTAAGTTTTTTAATATTCACATAATTTTTTTAGTATATTTTTAATTTTTTTTTTTTTTTTTAAATTAGTAAACTTTGCTACATTACCTCAATACTTTTTATTGCTCTATAAAATATGCCAAATAACACATAGGGTAAGTTTATTCTATTTTTTTTTTAATAGTTTAATATCATTTTATAATAAAATAAATGAGATCAATTCTACAATTATATACGCCACTTAAATATGTCAGTATATATTTTTTTCACTTTACAAAAATTATGCAACCTAATTCTATTTTATTATATTTCAAATGTAAATAATTACAAATTACCAAAACATTAATTACAATTTGAAATTATTTGCATAACTTAAAAATGGGCACATGTAAAAACTGTTGTAACTTTTGTGATATCTGAAAGTTAACTAAATAATTTAATTTTGTCTTATTTTGATTCACAGGTAGGTTACATTAAACTGTTGTACCTGTTTATTGTTGAATGAAATTAAAATAAAAAAAAAAAAACAAAACAAAAAAGTGTTTATTCAGTAGCGTATCAATGGTGTATCATAAAATGAGGGTGACTAACATCGAGATTACTCAATTCATCTTTACACGGTAACTCGGATCACGATATATGTCAGTAATGGCGTGTGATCAGGGCCAAAAAGATGGGGGTTAATGTCTTGTTTGTCGTCTATTTAAAAAAAAAAAATGTTATCGTAGCTATGACTATTCTTCTTTTTCTTCATCTTTCGTTGGGTCATAGACCTGTGTTTTTCTAACAATGTTATATTCAATGGGCTTCTCCACAAGTTGTCGTAATGTGAATATCGAATAGTTGATCTGTTCTCGAATCAGTTTTACAGTTCTTCTTAAATATATAGATATTGTTACACTAGTACTTCAATCTGTGGAGTTATCTGTTTACGTTTAAGTAATTTATTAAACAATTTAGCAATCTCAGTAATTAGGTTGTCCCCACTATATTTCAGAC
>JANSTX010000011.1:29013-42325 GCA_027564355.1 Penthetria funebris
AAAGTGCAGATAAAAGGTGTGACTTGAGTCTGACGTTGCTAAATAATATAAACAAATCTATTGCTATTATTGTGCACGATATGATCGGTACCATTCCGTATAGCATGTTTAAAGGTATATACAGGTTATAGGTCTGCTGGGTCTTGTACATAATCAATGCATTAAGAAATACAGACGTTTGGATGGGAAAACATTATAACATATATTATTTGTCGACTTTAACCATACATTTTTCAGTATTGATTGTAGTATGATATGGACAATACTGGAAAGTTACTGTGATGGTTGACATTTTATATATGAGTACATTAAAATAAATATATTTTGTTTTCTGCTCATCTTAGACTGCATGATAAAGACAAACATTAAACGTTATCCGATGGGATTTAACTTGAAGATCTTGACTGCACTGACGATATATATGTTGGCTAACACAAACTGTAGGTGAAATTTTGTTTACAAGTAGTTGATCTAAAAATGAATCTTTCAAATACGAAATTATTGAAGATTGATACGTCAAAGGCATATTCCCTAACACGGTAACTAGTGAACAATATCACTTCGACAATAGACAGTTATTTGCAGCATTATGTCCGTGTCCGTATATTAAACGCTTGTTAAACTTTTAAGGTGCTGAATAATGTTTGATAGTTCAACATACTCTCATAATAAGAAGAAGAGTATGGAGCACAGTGAAGGTGTTAGTGTTAATCCAAGATCGAGAACAATGGCGGTTGTTCGTTGCCACTATACGCTCTCACGTGGTGTAAAGGACACATTCACATTAACATTTGAGCCGTGAAAGAAATACACTGTTTTTCACAAACAATTGAAGCATATATGGCAAACATAATTACATTAACAAACGTAATTACAATAACATTAACCTGAAACCCGCAGATTATAGCTAGTTGTAGTAAAATATTTAATTGTATTATAACAATGATATTATTGATTGTCTGTATTTTTTGTCAGGATCGAAGAAAACAGTAGTTTAAACTTCAAGGAAGTCTTAAGTTAAACAATCCTTTCTTAAGTTCCATATACGAGAAAACACGCACCTCACCTTTAATTTTGATGTTTCAATTAATTCAATATTATTGTTGACCACATTCTATAAAAATGTTCCAATTTTATATTGATTTGATTTTTAATTGCTTGTAAAACACTTAAATTATGTTTATCCTAATTTCCCTAGGTCTTGCACAAGCCATTACGGACGAATGGTATCTTGTGGACAATTCTAGAAATTTAATGGAACACCGATTAAACTGATGAATACGATACAAAGTCTATATCATGATTTATAATGTAGAACATTGCATCGTGAAAGCTTTGATGATATTATTGATGTGCATTCAGGTATAAAACAGGCATGTATATTATCCTACTATTGATCATGTTCATCTTGGACTGAGTCATGATCAAGATAAACAGTATAGTATTAGATGGTAACTGTAATCGGTCGCCTTGAAGATCTCGACTTTGTTAACGATAATCACCTGTTATCGCAAACTGAGTCAGATATATGAGCGTGGAATTGGAAGTACAGTTCACAATTCGGTCTAAATATCAATGTTTCATAGACGAAAGTAATGAAGATTGCAACGTCTTTGCATTTGCATTTGTGTCATATATAGTGAGAAATTTGATGAAGTAGATGGCTTCTAAATGTTTGACAAGTCTCTTGACAGTTAATGATAGTGCAGAATTAGATGTAAAGTACCGCATTCAGAAGTTCGGTAAATCATTGGTATGCTGATTAGAGTTTGACGGTTGCCACAAACTTGTAAAAGTCTAAAATTGCGCATCTTTAAACTAATTGTTTATATTATTGTATGATGATTGTATGACAACTTCAAGTTTTCGTTTTTAGGTACGTCAGACGCATAGTTAAAATGTTCTGGCCAAATACAATATCAAACGAGAATTTATGAAGACTGGCATATCCGAAGAAAGTGGAATTAGATTTTTCGTATACTGAGGCGAATAGTTGATATTGCAAAATACGCATTTTACTATGGAATCCACAGTGTAATAAAAAGAACAGGTCGTCTGAAAACTCTCTCGTGTAGTAAAGATGATGTTGGTAAAGGATCCCTACTGAATGTAGTAGACTATGTAATAAACTACTTCGACCTTGATTAAATCTTACAAAGAAAAACTGCAGAATGAATTTGACTTCTATGTATGTGGTCCAAAATCAAATCTTTGTCATAACGACAATTTCAAATTAAGAACTAATGCTTTTTTCCATTATTTTCTTAAATAGTAATGTACATATTCGTTAGTATTATAAAAAATTTAATTTACTGACCTTAAGATTTAATTTCGATTCTAATTTGTTGTTGTGATCAGATGTGTGAACTTCTAATTGCAAATCCTTAATCGGTGCAGCATTTTCAATTGCATTAACATCATATCCAAATGGAGCACAATTCACACTACTCAAAGTAATTATAACTAATTTAATTAATATATAATACATTTTTAATGATAATTTTACGTATTATGTAGTAAAACTTATATTAATTTACTATTTTAATAGTGAGAATGTTCATATGTAAAGTATGAAATGTAACTGAAGAGTTTTATTTTACCTTGACTTGACCACGCATCGCCAATGAAGTGAAATCTGGTTATTTAACTTTTGATTTAATGTTTAATACAAGAAAAATTACATAAATATTAAAGTGAATTGTGCATCAAACGAGAGTATATTTACAAAAATATTTAGTTTTCAAAATTAATAAAATTATATAAAATACAAGTATATTTATGGTATTATCATCCATGTACATATTATCTACCACTTATACATAGTACTTATTATGCAAACATTATCAGCATTTATAAGCTTGTATATATTGTGCCACAAATATGTATAACACTAACGATTTAAAACGCTTCCATTAATGGGAAGAACTTAATCTAGTAGAATTCAATGCATCTAAGACACTGCCTTATTAACTGTCGCATAAGCAACATGTCAACGTACTCTGATATTCAATTTGCCTTTAATTCGATCGCCTGCTCTTCTGATTTTGATACACTTAGAACGCTCGTCATTGCTAAACTGTTTTGGAACGATAACACACTCGTGTGGCAATAATGCTTGGCAACTTGGTTTTTTTTTTGGCGTTTTGATAATGCAACAATCAAGAGGTCATTTCTAATCAATGTTTGACAACATTTAAACGCAAATCTAGATGAATTTTTGCGTGATTCCATAACCGTTAATTAAACATATGGGATCATCACTACACACGTGAAACAAAAAAAACAATCAAACCAATGGATTGAAACCGGTCCAAGTGCACTGAAGAAAGCGACAGTCGTTGCTTTAGCCAAAAAGGTTATAGCAACTGTTTTTGGGATGCACATAGTGTAACCTTCATCAACGATCTTGTAACGCAAAAAACTATCACTGGCGATTATTATGTAGCATTACGGGCCAATTAAGCGATGAAATAAAAAAAAAATTATTTACGCTAAAAACTGGCTTCTCATGCACCAGATTTAGCACCTTGTAAAATGAAAAAATGGCTCGGATGACAGAGATTTGGGTCTATAATGAGAAAGTAATAGTTGCAATATTTTGTAGAGTTCGCAAACAGTAGTACAAGAAAGGTTTACTGAAATTGAAAAAACGATGGACTATATTACGATGTATAGAGTTAAAAGTGGACTATGTCAAAAAGTTGAAAACAGAATTTAGAAGAAAAAAATTGTGTTTTCTTAACTAAGCTCAATACTTTTCAAACTGCCCTCTTATGTGTAATTTTGTGTATTAATATTATGTGCAAATATTTTATTACGTCGAGCTGAACTAAATATAAGGGCTCATGGAATACATTTGCCTTTTATGTGCTAACCACCCTTAACTTTGTCGACAGAATTCAAAGGCGACGATTTTTACTTAAATTACTGGTCAAATAGATTCACTTCAGCACAAAAACAATGTGAGTGCGTTAAGTTTATCTGCTGAAAATCATCGAATATTATGCCCTCCCTTCGGTTATTTCCACTTGACACTAGACTGGCTCAATCATCACACTCACGTTGGCAAAGTAAAATTTAGTAGCACTGTGAAATTTAGTAGCACTGTCAAATTTAGGGGCACTTTCATATCGCGCACTTTCCCGTCTGTGAAACCTTCTTCATAAGATAGTACTTTATGAACTGTATTACCCTCGTAAATTTAAATCGAAAATTCACGGGTATCTACGTAATAACCCTGCCCATCCTATCCTGTGAGCCGGATAAAACTTAAATAGTAATTTTGAGCACAAGAGTAAACCATCCCTAATAAACAGCTTGGTTCTAAAAAAATAAAATAAAAACCTTTATGCTAACATTTAGCTATATATAATTGGTAACGAGAATTACATATGCCTGGTCAATTTTATAGATTTTTTGTATTAATTAAATGTAAATTATTGCACGATGTCGTTAAATTATTGCGTGATAATTGTGGATTGCTTTGTATAATTGAATGTTGTGGAATTTATGTAAATCGTTCGATTCCGGTCCATATAACCCCGGGCACACATTTTCAATTAATCAACTTTTGTATTAGCGTCTCCAATACAAATAACAATATTGGATTTTTTTTATTCCCATCAAGACTTCATGATAATTGACTATAAGTTGGTTGTTATGATCGATAGTGCGTAAATATGAACGATACTAACATATATTTTACCCTGATCTTGAATCTTACTGTGATTATACGATTAGATGGATAATTTTAAGGATCAATTATGGAGGTAATAAAAGAATAAGTCTTATACATATCATAATTTGCATATCACTATCTATCTTAGATAACGCTTCTTCTTCTCTGTACATTTTATATTATCTTATTTTACTTTAATTTAATTTTTATTTTATTTCATTTTAGTTTTTATCACACAAAGTGTTTCACCCACTCATCAATGTAGTTCTTTCTTCACTTTTCTGTCACAGAATCTTGTTCATCACAAGAAGAACGCCAGTCGCTTAAATTACTTGCTGCATTATGCCGATTAAAGTATGGTTCTAACGTGCCAGTTTCCAAATCATGTCTGTAAACAAAATAATATTTTTATAATATTCCTGTCTAATATCCCGAATCATTTGCTAAATTTCGGCATGTAATTGAAAGGTTTGGGCTGTGTGAGTTAAAGATACACAACTACGAGTAACTAGATTGACATTATTGATTTTAGTTTTGTAAATGAATGCCCAACCGCGTCCTAGAACTTGGTAATTTATTACTCTGTGTTGCCAACGGCCACCTCGTGGAGGTACATTACGCAGTCGATCAGGAATCCAACTCATGAGAATAATCACTTTATGAAACTTACAAATGGGAACAAATTGTGTTAAGTTATTCAATTGTATAGAACTACCTACGTATATATTACAATTTTCATTGTCGCCAACTTATATATTGTTCGAAATGTCAATAAAAATATATTTATTTGGTAGTGTTGTTTATATATGGATTTTTATCAGTGATAAAAATCTTTTTAATTAATCTTTGGAAAATATTAGATTGTGCTTGTGATATAAAGAAATCAATAATCAACAAAAACCAAAATAAATCTATAGGTCTAATTGTTTATATTAACTCTAGAGAAAGTATATAGTCAAAGTGTTTGGAAGACTGAATTATCGTCATTTCATTGTTCTAAAGATACCATCTAGAATAATGTCAGTAAATTTAATAAAAGTGCCAGCTTATAAATTCCTTAATTCCTGAACATTATGTTATATTTGTTTTTATAACCGAAACCATTTATAAAACTTAATATTATAAAATATCCAATTACAGAATACTTGTATTTATATACTAAATAAACATAAAATTCTAACTATATATAGTGTTCTATTATATATAAAATTATACGGCCATATAATATGTTATCATATATACGGTTTTAAACCCCCCAAAGGATTGGAAACTACAATATCAATTTATTTCCTTGGTACAATTTTTAGTTGTTTATTACATTATTCAATATTATATAAAGTAATATTTTCTTAAAAGTTTATTAATTACAAGTTGGTTAAAAATTTAAAACAAATAATTGATCCTCAATACCATTCATTATAGAAGATCAATTATTTTTTATATATCAGAGAAATAATGTAGCATTAATATAGTGTTATCAACTTGATTTATCATCACCTATGTATTTTGTTTAATTCCAGTCAACAGCATTTCACAAGAATATACCTTTTTGAGAGAACTTTAATCTCTATTTTCAGGAAATACAAAATTTGGGAATAATTTGACGATATTATTAATAGAATTATTGCATATAGTAAGAACCTTTGTTATATATGGACCACATCGAACATTGTATATATGTTAATATTGGTTTACTCACTAATTCCGGTTAAGATTTGTAATTTATTATTGAAGAAAATTTTCTAAAATAATTGATAGTAAATGATCATTTCAAAATATACTTTTTAATACTAGAATATCCTTTTTCGTCGACGCAGTAACAAAAAATGAAAGTACTCTTTTACTATTATTTTTAAACGATAAATTCTAGTTTTTTTTTTTTGAATATTTTGAAGGCATCGAGCCTAACTGATATTTGGAATATTTTTCCAATTTATATAAACCAATGTGATAGGCAATAATTCATAAAATAAATATTAAATTCAAAGTAGACAATGGTACAATTAACTATTTTATATCAAAAGTGACTTGTGTACATTTATAATAAAATTTCATTAATTATATAATAAATCAACCCTTTCATCATTTAAAGGTAATAAATTATCTGGTAGAAAATATTTATTCTTGAATAGAGTTTCTAGAATATATCGATATGCCAAATCAATGAATGTCTATGTGAATTAATTTTATTCTTCTTATTATTATTTTGACCATTTTCAAATAAAACCACACAATTCTAGTATACTACACCCATATTTATATATGTACAAAAGTTATAAATTACCATTCAATATTTTCAATAGATTTTAGAACATTATATATAAATTCTCATCTAGAATTAGACTTCATTCATATACATTCATTTCAACATGTAGTAAATATTACATAATATGAATATATTATATATGTATATAAGACAATAATAATGTCCTATCATTTTGTTACATTGCAGGGTTCCCTTTGTGTAGACATTCATTCTTATTCCATCATTACAATTTATATTCGTATATGGTTAAATAATTCCAAAATCATATAAAATAAATTCATTTTATATTGCAAAAAATTGATAAATTTTACTTTATTTCGTATAATGTGAACTTTCGAAAAGCTGTTTATAGTATAGCAATTTAAAAGGTTCAATATACATAAAAACATGTAAGCTTCTTAGTGTTTTCCAAATTCTATAGTATATCGTTATATATTCGTATTCCAGTATATAGGGGATTTTTTTTCTTGCCATTTTCTATTATTTAAAATTGCTTAACAAGTAATTGTGCACTTTTCTCACCACAAAGTAAAGTCTGTATATTGTAAATTAAATAGCTTGTAAAAGAGGGGTTCTCGAATTCAATTATATTTTCTTTGGCTTCCATCGGCTTATATCCACAATATAAAATGGAAAAATGGAAAATTTTAAACTGAATTTAAAACATAAGTATAGTATGTATCATAAATCGTGTATAGAAAGAACCTAATATATATTTTAAACTTAATGTGTTATAATCTGTTCTGGTTATATAGTGTAAAGATACAACCAAAGAATTTATGTTAATAGTAAATTTAAGATAAATGAAAATAAAAAAAAGAAATGGAAAAGAATAAAAGGGAAGAATTTTTTTTACTTTGAGTTAATATTAGATTATATATACTCTTTAACAATTTGACTGAAAATGCTTATTATACTAAATAATTTAGTAATTGCATATTAAATCAGAAATATTTTTTTCAATAAAGATTCAAGTTGAATATAATGATTATTCTTCATCACTATCATCTCAATATGAATTTGCACGTAAGCGCTCCAATACCTTCTATTATAACCTGTGTAATTCAGTCATACTTTTATCTTGACGATATCATCGATGTTGGCTAATGTGTAGACTTTGTTTAATTTTGAATATATTTGTAGAATATGGTCAATTTAAATTATATGTTACCCCCAAAAATTAGTAATTAAATTATCACTGAACAAATTTATAAACTAAAATACATGACTATCACATAGTTACTTAACAAATATTTTCTATATTTTCTTAAATAACATAATATTTAGAGTTGTTTTTTGCCTGAACACAATGCCAAAAGAAATGCATTTATAACGATATACTAATTCATGCACCATATGTCTATGTCTCACATTCTCACATACATCTACACCTGGACACTATAAACGAGTGAATGCAATTGTTATAAATCAAAGTGAACTTCTCAAAATTTAAGGTAATTTTTTTTTTGTGATACTAGACGATTAACGTGACTTCGCGTTCGAACAAGAGGAAGAAAAATATAAATTGATTATAGATTGGTTAATCTCACACCAGCAAAAAATTAGAATATTGAAACGTATTGTCCTTCGTGTAATTACTGGTGCTGGATGACGTAGAGGTGAATACATATTTGCAACAATCGAATTTAGCATTCAGCTGAAATACGAAGCATTGATTAAACAATGTCAAAAAAAAATTTAATTTAAATATAAACTATTTTGATTGTTCTGTTCTGCTCAAAATACTATAATAAATATGTGAAAATGTTTTTTTTTTGAATGCTCGTAACGTACTACATTGGCGCAAGATAATACATCCTTAACCCTCCTTATTAAGCACAATCTTAATAAATTTTGTAATTCTTCATATGTTGACCACTTCTGATAAATTACTTAGTATATATAAGCTGTCCGTTTATCATCTACAAGAGTATATATATGTAAAAACAGTACATATTCTCGTATATACTGAAATAAATTTCTAGTATCATAAATTTAAAACTAAAATACATGAATTACCCAGAAATTCTCTAGTATACGAGTGTAATACATAATGAATAAATCTTAAGTAACAAAAAGTGCAGTAAAGTGCACCTTCAAGCATTACATTAATAATGTATAACCACTTCATTTTCTGCTGTCCATTATATACATTGTACTCGTATTGCATGCAAAAACAAAAGAATGGAAAAAACTTATATTAAACTATACGAGTAGAATGAAAATTTATAAGCACTTTACCTAAATCCTTTTCTTTTAAATAATTCTTTTTCTTAAGAACTACTCGTATCATTAGTTTACACCAAAGAGTGCAAATTATGCTAATATTTTAAAGATATGAGTGGGTACATTTTGTACAATTTCTTCAACATATATTTATTATTATGATCGATTAATCAAATGTAATTTAGTCGCTATTCAGAAACAAATCATCATCTATAAAGTGTAGTGCCCTGAATTGTATATTTATTTTAAACGAATTGTTAAATATTTAGTAGAATTTTAAAATTTCTCACTTAGAAATTCAAACGAAATGTATTATAAATATTTTAAATCCATTCTATTCATTGCTTTACCCTTTGATTATTTTATATGTGTAATTGACTGTTTAACTTTTTAAAAATAATTTTTTTTTAATTGAATATTTGATATAGCAATTGATTTTTTTTCGATCTATTATTGTGTTACATTTTTTTTAAAATGAGTAGGCATCAAAATGGCTAATTTGAACTGTAAAGAGGGTGCATTTTTTTTACTCACCAGTCAAATGAAGTTACCGACTGTCATAGGTAATTTGATCAACGTATGTGTCAGTATAATTACGTATGATCAAGAAGATGTTAGTAATGTTGCGATTATCGACTGGTTGAACAAACACCTCAACAACAAATTAGGTAGCTGAGGATTTATGCACCACTCTACTGAAATATTTATTATAATGTATCCTATATTACCCAGTTGGTAAATTCTAATTATAGTTGTTTGTTGTTATATTTGATGTTATATACGTATTAGAAACGGCAAGTCTGCAATGTGTATATGATTTATGTAAAATATGTTGTAGAGAAAAATGCTTTACTAAACATATAGAATGTTGCAAATGAGTTGCAAATTTACGTTATCCGGCAATGAAAACGCTTTGTGTAGAAGTTAGGAAGAAATGGCTATAAATGTATTCTGCATAGCATCACTTTCTCATTGATTTAAATCTTTAAATATATTATTTATCAATTAAAATTAATTAAAGTAATTATTTCGACATAAAAAATTGCTGTTAATTAAATTTTTTTTTTTTTTTTATAATTTATCTATAAATAATGAATGATTTCATTTAAAATAAACTTATGTCCTAAAATTTTAACTGGGTAAGGCGCCCGATGGTGCATCTAAATCTGGGTAAAATCACATGTAAAATAAGTATTTAGTGTTAGAATATTATCATCATCTTAACATTTACGCACTCAATGGAGCAAAGGGCTGCACTACCGATGTTAATTTCTCGATTTCTGTACACATGTAATAACTTCAGATGTCAATCAGACTAACTGTACTATTTTCTAATAAACAGTGAAAGACTCTATCTACAGCTTGAGATGTTTATTCATCAAATTCAGAAACAAGAAAATTACGACCTAATTTTTTTTTGAAAAACTGAAATATATGATCGATATTGAGTTTCTGGTGAAACCACGAGAAGATAAATTGAGCATTGAAGATGAGAAATAGGTGATGTTGTCTAAGTTATAACGATACAAATTGAGTATTGAAAATGAGAAATAGGTAATGTTGTCTGAGTTATAACGATACAATATAACTGTTCCATAATAAGTGTATAGATACAAACGGTTTAGAAGGATTTATGTAACGAAGGCATAGCGAAGTAACAATTTTTTAAATTCTTCTAAATGTTTGTTAATTCGTCAGCTATCATGATCACACCAAACTTAAGTTGTTCAAGTTGAGTCATAGGGACACACCAAAGGTGGCATATCGCTATTGTGTTCAGAATCTATGCTTTACTTGGATCTAACCTAGCCAAGTGTATACTTTGCAATATCGCAACCATGTTTCCTCAATATATGATTGATCCAATTCTACTTCTTTACAATATTTCTATTGTCTTTATTACATTATCAATAATATTCATACGATTTCTGTGCCAATTTTTTAAATCACAACATTGCATTGCACTATAATTCTTGTCGGTAGTAGGAGAGTTACAATTGTGACAGATTAATAGTAAGCTATTGGTGGAAGCTTAAAGAATTTACTTATATCTTGTGATGGTGTTATAAACATAAAAAATCATCACTTACTGACTTCAACATTTGTTAAAATTTTATCTGCAACTTTAATGACTCCTTTGTCATCTTCTACAAGATAACTAATGTTTATCAGCAGTTCCAGCTATTGATGAAGATAATATAACTACAGTCACCGGTTCTGGACATTTTTTAATTTTGTTCCTTTTGATTTATTTGTCCAATATATTTTACCGATAATTAACTAGCAAACTTTTAAATAGAATATTTTGTTTTTTATTTGTTAATTTTGATTATTTCAATAAAGATTTTTTTTTTATAAAACTTAAGTATTTAAAAATAAGGAATTTCATTTTATTTACCAATCTTTTAAACAATTTAAAACCACTACGTATTCGTTGTTTATCATATAATAATAAAATGTGCATTATAATTTAAATTAATTAATTAAATTTGCAATAAGAATATTATTTAATTATTTTTATTTTACATTTAGCTAAAGAAAAAAAAAATATTTACATTTTCTTCACATGTGACAGCGGCTAAAAGGATGACACTTTATAACCGCGCAATCGCAATGTAAACAAATAGTTAAAATAAAATTGTACTTGACAGAAATGAAAAATCGTACCAGAAGAGCATGCGTGAGTTTAAAATAATATAAAATAACAAAAAATATGTTAAATACGCATAATTTATACGCAGAAATAGCGAATGGAGTATATAATAAGCGAAATAGCGAATAGAGTACTTTTTATTCGCCGTTATATTATTTTAAATAGCGGTTAAAATTTTCAAATTTCAAACTTATCCGCAAAAAACTAGTACTTTTTTTCATCTATTTTATTGTTTTTTGCTCATTTATTTAACAGTGTGTTTATTTTGTTGTACTTTTTTTTTCATAAAATGTCAAAGATTTGATGCCGATGCTATATTTATTACATTTTTCTGTTTTGAATGCATTGTTTTTGTTTACATATTTTTTTCAATACAATTTTAATTATATTTATTATATTTTTATAATAACTGTTAAGTAATTTCGCTATCTACAAAAAATATAGCATAAACATTAGATTTAAAATGAATATGAATGTGTATAATCAACGAGAAATTGTTATTTGTGTAGGACATCTCGGTTAAGTGGAAGATGTTGATAAAATTATATAAATGTACTTTATTTGGTGGAATTATTAAATTATAATGTAATTAATTTAATTAATAATTAATAATTATTAATGTTAATTATTTTGCTGAAGTACTTTTTGTGTAGTTTTCACGCATTTAACTTATCTATAGTTTTAACACAGTGACACAGTATCTTATACGGTCAGAATGTTAAATAAATTGAATCATATACAGAAGAAAATGCCAAAATTTTAATCTGAATTTTTCAGATATTTACTAATGTAAAATGATATTCGCAGATATGTGTAAGGAGCTGGAATATAAACACTCGAATGCGTATTTATTAGATGTTAATATTTTTTCTTGCAAAAGTTTGTGTCCTGTTCATCGCTGACACAAATCTGTCAGTCTTCATTTTTAATAAAACAATATTATTTAATAAGATTATTCAATTCATCAATTCGACATAATATTATATAATCTATTGTAATAAATACTAATATCCCTTAGAATTATCAGTATGTAGTACTTATATAGTTTATGACATGTGTAATTAGTAGATTTACATTAAATATCTGTACACATACATTTCTTATCTTATATATTAAATCACTAAATAGAATCCTATCTAATGATTAGATTATTTAAGATTATTTAAGTTAATTATTCAATCAATATATTTAAGATACGATATTGATTTTATGTACGTTTCGTGGCCGATATATGTATTCCAGCAGAGTTTTGCGTGCACAAAGTTAATTAATTTATTGAGATTGAATATTAGCAAATTGTGCGTATAATTCCAACAGCATATTATTTTTACAATGTTAGCCGTATTTGAATTGATGTTAGTATCAATCTGATTTCCCGACTACTGATAGATGCTGTTGATATAAGCACTGGTTGAGGAATTGTGACATATGCCTGTATATCACCATCAGTCGAATGTCAATTTTTTGGTTTTCAACAACATTTTCTAGA
>JANSTX010000012.1:0-23748 GCA_027564355.1 Penthetria funebris
AATTATTTCACTTGTTTTTTGTATATGCAAAATTTTTAAAAATAATAAAATTTTCGTTTTTTTTTCTTTTTCAGAGTTGAAAAGCATCCAGAATTTCCATGGTAACTTCAAAAATAATTTCAAATTTAAAAATCTATTAAAAATATTTATATTATTTAAAATGCATGTGTTTTTACAAGAAAATAAATAATTATTTATTATTTTATTATAAAATAAAATCATGTAATGTTTAATAAAAATAAAAATTATAAGGTGCAAGTAAAGTGCAATATAAAAAAAATAATGTAAAAAAAAATATAAAAAAAAGAAGATATTGTACTATTTTTTAATGTTAACTAACTATACAATTAAATTTTAACGGAACTTATACAGAATTATTTGCACAATAATTTAATTTTGGTTTTTTAATTTTTGAAAAATATAGTAAATATTTAGTTACCATTTTTTACTTTTTACTATTACACTTATAATTTATGCTCTTCAAACTTTGATGGTGTATAAATAATACGTAATTTACTGCAAATATGAAATTTTTGAAAATTTTTAATTAATTATTTATTTTGATAATAAAACAAAAGGAAAAAGTAAATTAATTAAAACAAAAAAAAGCCAATTATAGAAGCTAAAAACACACGAGTTATTTAATTTTATCAATTAATTTATTCGTCATAATGTCTAAGTACTTGAATGCATTTGGTATTATCCTGCAAGTTAAGCTAGAGTTTGTATAGGATTTAATAGACGAATAGCTTAATATTAATATCAATAAACAAGTTGTGTAATTATAGATCTCGTCCATCATAACATATGAAATTAATTTGTGAATACCTCTGTTGTCTTTTTATTGGCTATAAATTACAAAAAGATGAATAAAGTTATGTTGTATTCAAACAATTATTTTTATTGAATATTGTACAACAATATTACCATACAGATGAAAACTATAATAGCTTAATAATAGCCTATAATAACATTGGATAGTTGTTTAGAAATGGTTTTGTATGCTCGTATAGTGACAATTGGAAATATTACACACATTTATTAAATTCTATGTAAAAAACCATAGACACCTAGAACTTCACAAAAAAAAAACCTATTTTAAAGTTAAAAGTACTATTAGACTTGGTAAGCCGAAAAATATGTTTTTTTGTTTTTTTTTTTTAAGGTAAAAAAAGGTCGATTAATTTTCAAAATCTTCTAATGAATTATATTTTATGAAAATTAAATTATTAACACCAAAAATGTTTGTTCACAAATTATTTTGTTAAAAATTTTATTAAGCATTGTTTTTTTTTATGTTGGTTAATGTTGTTTTTTTTTGTAATTTTTTAATTTTATTTTTTTGCTTTTTATTCTCTTCAATATTTCTAATTTCTAATTTCATTATTTTATTGCAATTAATTCTTCAATAAGCATAATACAGGGTATATAGTAGAATAAAAATATTTAATTTGTTAAAAACTATAAAGCACCATAAATAAATTAATAAATTATTTTAAATAAATGCATTGGTTTTTTTCTTATTTTTTTATTATTTTAAATAATTACAATATAGCTTTGGTATAATATAAAATTATTAAATAAAAAACATAGTTACTTACGTTGTACGTGAATCAACATTACCAGAATTTCTGTTAAAGAAAAAAAAAAAAACAAAGAAAGAAGATTAGAGATTAGAGAACTCTGTAAAAATCGCTTTACTTCAGAAACATCTACTTAAAAAAAAATAGTATAATTTTGTGTGTCAAAATGCAGACAAACCATATTTGAAAGGTTCTTTAGGTCTCAATATAACCGGCTCCCCCATATTCTAGTTTAAATCTAAAGCCAATGAAAATTACGCAACATGGTGACTGTACCGTCACTACCAAAACAATACTTTAAGTCTATTATCGTTGCTTTGCCATTTCGATGATAGCTGAATATAATAAATTAGTGAAACTTATAGGCAACATAAAAAATTATGTATGGCTACCTACGAGTGATTACTCAGGATTCTGTGAATATGAGAATAGTGAAAATAGTTTAAATTGAACAACATCGGTATCTCAAGTTCTATTTGAATTCGCGTCAGGCGATCACCGGCAATAATTACAAAAGTCAAATAGAAAAAGGCGATTGAAATTCAAATATTTATTATTTATTATGGTAGATATTATGAAATGAGTTTACTTTTGTTAAAAAAAAAAAAATCCGGAACTTCCCCAAATGTATTTTCGCGGGTCGAAAGTATATAGTAAAAGTGAAATCAATTTAGAATGTAAAATTGTTAGTACAGGTACTTGCAATTGCTAAAAATATTGGCTACAGTTACAAACTATATTATATCGGTCATATGTCTAGAAACGATATTTGAATAGTAATTGATACATTTAAGAAAGGGTTGTGTCTGTAGATAGAATAAATGATTACAGAGGATTCATTAAATAAATTTTGGCTCGTTATAGGTGGCCTAGATGAATACGTTGTTAGTAAGTCAAATCTAAATTGTAATGTTTGTCACGGACGCTATGGTATCGGCACTGGTCATTTACAGATATCTTGCAAATGACAATGGCATACAGTTTGGCCACAGTAAACATATATGCACACTTTACAAAGAGGAACACCTAAAAACCATAGAAAGTAGTAGAAATTCATCTCAAATTGATTTTATATTATGTGATAGACACAATATTTAAAAAATATTTTAAAGACTGCAAAGTGATATGTGGGTGAGCCTCTTATTTCATAGTACATATTGCTAGTAGCAAGTACCGTATTAAAAAAAATATACAAATATAAATGGAGAAAGTCAAAGGGCTTTAACTTTAAAAACCACTGTACCTGTACCGAAATAATAAATGCTCTATAGTACAATGGAAACTAATGTTGTTGTAAATTAGAAACGGCAAATGAATTTCGTAATATCATTTTATGCGTCCATGTGGTATACATGTTAAAATGACGAAACGTTTCAACGATGTTTACTCAATCTGAAAATCTCATCTCATCTAAACCATTACGTTTCGAGGGAGCATAGGGCGGCATTATGGTGTTAATTTGCCATTTCAAATACGCATGTAACATCAAATGTAAACTCAAATAACTATAATTGAAATTTTCCAACTGGAAAATATAGGATCAATCATAATTATCCAGTTATACAATTGAATATTTCAGTAGAGTGGTGCATAAATCACCAGCTACTTAGTTTGTTGATGAATATTTTCAATCTGCTGACAAATACAACAATGCACCATCTTTTTGGCCCGATCACAAGCCATTACAGACATATACCATGATCGAGTTACCGGTGACACCGCGTGGAAGCAAAGATTGGTTGAGTAACCGCGATGATAGTCGGCCAGTCAATTCGTCACCAATGAATTATTATAATTTGAGTACAAACATCAAAATGCATTTATCTAGTAATTTGCAGATTGAATATCATATATGTTGGATTCACACAAAAAATACAATCAAATTACTATAATACTATCACAAAAAAATTACATAATATTTGGCGTTGTTGGAGAATCCTTCATTGCATTAGTTGTTAAATTAAAAACAACTACGAGTAAACATAATAGAATTGGACCAAAAATAGCGCCTTCCCATCCCAACCAATACATACCACCAGCAATCGATAAACCTGTTAAATATGCATGACCACCACTATTAATAAACAAAAAAATTTCATTAATTTTTTTATTTACTCTTAATTCCAATATATTTAAATACCCATTAACATCAGCATAAATTGCAGGATCAACGAAACTACTTGGTATTAATACATGAATTGATAATAATATTATACCCAAAGTAAAACGATCTTGTATTAACCATAAATCCAGAAATGCTGGTATACTACACCAATATGTTCCCAAAAATGGCACGGCTGCCAAAACAGATGCAAATACTATAATAAAAATTGAAAATTATTATAATAAATAAAATTTTATTAAATTATTATTAAAAGTATTTACCAGCCGGTAAAAATACAATACGAGCACCACAAATTGTATGCGTCAACCAAGTGAATAGTCCATGAAATAATGCTAATTTTGTACTTGCAATTAAAACACTTGATATCGACGATTCAATTGCTTCGGCTATACGAGATCCAGATGAAAATCCTAAATAACTGGTGGCCGCCATAGGCGCGTATTTCTCTTCACTATTACTTAATAAATAAAATAATGCAGTCAAGAAAATAATCTATAAAAAATGATAAAATAAAATAAAAAATTTTATTATTTTTTTTTTTAAACATGAAAAGACATACACACAAATAAAATACTTACAGCATTTACAAGAAATGTAATAACTGCATGACCACCGCCTAAAAACATTGAAAAAAATGTTCCAAAAATTGATGTTATAATATTTAAATTCTTTTTCACAATAAGCCATACAGAATCCATAACTTCCATAAGTACACCAATATTTGTTTTAACCCAACCGATAATACCCTGTTGTGCAGCTGTAAATAATTCTTATATTTTGGATTTTTTGTAATTAGTCAAATTTTATTAGTAACAAAACAAAACAGAATATGGAAAATTTTATGGGAATTAAAAAAGAAAAATAACGAAAAAACGATGAATAGAAATAAAATGAAATAACACTAAAATTACCTTCATTATACACAATTTCACCAATAGAATCAGATATAGCGGTTGATGATGTCGTCGGTCCATTAACCGTTCCCTTTTGCCTATCCACCCAATATTGTATTAAACGATCCCAAATACTTAGTACTTGTATTTTTAATTTTTTCCTTTGCTCAACTTCAGCATCTTTTAATAATTCATCAACATATGTTTCAATGCCGGTTCTACCATATTGATATGCATTTTCAATAACATTATCCAGTGAATCTTGAGTACCTGATAAACCAAACATTTGATTTTATCATTTGTTAAAATTTTCGACGTATAATTAAACGTATAAAAATTATTGTTTTTCTAACAGAGATAGAATTAACCGAAGTAGATTCATACTAAATGTAAAATATTTATGGTAAAACCGTTGAATTGCAGATATTTTATTCAACTAAATTTGAAGCAAAACTATTGAATTATATTACAATGAAAGGGCTAAATTATTCATAAAATTGGAAACTGAACCTAAACAGTTATAATTTATTGTGTAATTTTTCGTAATACAAAATTATAAATAACACCATTTGATAGAATTGATGTTTATATATAAGAAAAAACTTTCTCTTCTAGGAGACAACGAAGTTGAAAAAATTCACAACTCCGGACTGCAGTTAACCCAGTAGCTTATTATCTGCTGATGAGAACTATTAATTCGAAACCAGAGTTCAACATATTAGCATTGGTGCTTTGATTGAGATACCTATGTATCATGTAAATTCTACAGCACTTTTAAAGGTTCAATTCAAAGCATATGATATTCAACATTTAAACATAATATTTTTCCGTCTCATTCAAAGTTATTAGTTTTTTTTTTATATATTTGACCGATTTGTCAAAGAACAAACCACCTAATAAAAAGCTAGACAGTAGTGAACAATCTATTTACTAATTTGAAAACATCACATAAAACTGATTTCACGGTTAATCAATGAAAGACTAATTGAAAGTAGATGAAAGACAAAAGTAGTCGTGTAATGTTGATTGATTAAAGTGTTGGATTCATCCATTTTAAAGACAAACTCCAATTAACACGTTGGTACCATTTTGATATACCAAACTTGGGTAATTAAATATAAAAGGTCAATTTTTTTGTTAACCGAAGTTAGCGGCGAAGATAAATTGTTCGTCAGTGATATGTCAAGGCCCAAAACCCTTACTGGCTAATTTGTTTGGCACGTTCATTACCTGCAATATCCCTACCCCTATAACCTGAAACCCAAAGCAGTGTAACTTTGGCAATGTTTTTATTAGTCTCCATTTATTCAACGAATCATTTTTCAATCAAATGATGCCTGTGTTCATTACTTTTATGTTTGCCAATTAATAATAAAATAAAATATTACCTTCTGGAAACATATCCATTAATTCTGGCCGATGATATAATGTCCAATTAACAACTTCATTACCCAATTGAACAACGGCTATTGTTTCTGAATAAATTTGTACAGCACAAAATACACTTGCAAACGTAACAGTAAATATTAATAATATTATCATAAATATTGACGAAACTGTGTCAATAGATTCTTTCATTGTTGATATTGTAAATAAATGTATTTTATGATTTAATTTCATTATACCCGGTAAACATAATGGCAACAATGCTGAATGACGAATAACAATCCAATTCTAAAATTCAAAAAAATCAAATTAATTAATAAAAAAAAAATGTTATGAAAATCAAATTTTATCATTTAACCTTAACGCCAGTTGTCCACTCTGTGATTTTATCAATTAGATATTGTTTTACACCGAACGTTATGATAAATTTATTTGCTAAATAAAGTAGAATAGGAACAATTGCAAAGAAAATCATCCAAACATGATTATAAATAATTGTAATTAAACATGCTAAAAATAATGCCTTAAAATAGATTCCACTTTGTGATTTTGTTATTTCTTCCACCATATTATTGTCAGTTAATGTGGATGTCGTTGTTTTAATATTTAAATGCATTTTTGATTTTGGTACAACTGCCACCTCATCACTACCGTTTATTGTTTTACAATCTGCTGTTGTACCCATTTCATTATTACCATCATCACCATCATAATCATTTTGTTCAATTAATTCAACATCAGCAGATATTGTTGATGAAATAATCATTGTATTTGTTAAACTTCGCTGTATTATTGGTGTTGCATAAAATGATTGTACATCCAATAAACTTGCACATTTTTCAATAAATGAATCATTTTCTTGACTACCATTTTTATTATTTTTTGAATTCACATCCATTAACATACCAATTATTGCATAAGTTAATGCCGATAAAAATAAAGGTACTTGTAAAGCACCAAGAAAACTACAAATATATGCAACAATAATAATCCACAGTGTTTGACCAAATAACATAAAATAAAAGGAATTTTCTTGTTTCCATAAAAATAAAACTAATGTAACATAAATTAATAGTATCGCAATTACCTGGAAAATAAATACAAAAAAAAGAACGATATTAAATAACAAAAAAATTTAATTAATTAATTAATTAATAAATAAAATTACAATTGTATAATCCAAAGAGCTGAGCGCTTTTGTAAACAGTGAATGACCATATTGAATTGTACGCCAAATAACACAAAAAAATCCTTTTGGTGCATACAAACTAAATAAATGTAATATAAATAGACTAAGTGAGCCACCAATTAATAGGTGCATATGTTTTATAACTTTTAAAGTTAAATATTCGCCAAAATTTTCTAATGTTTCAAATGGTAAACATGTAATTGCCACCAATAAATGTGAATCATTATCTTCTATACGTTTAAAGAAACATTTCAATCCATACGATAATTTATATTTGAATGGAAATAGGACGGCACCAAATAGGAATGCCCATAATAGGGGTCTGATAAATGGACCAAAAACTAAACAAACAATAATTGAAACAACAATAATTATTATTATAAAATTATAAGCAGCATCTTTGAATGGAGATTGATTCATATTTTTGAGATTCCACCACATTTGATAGAAACTATCACTTGCTTTCTTAAATCCAGGACTAGGTTTTGTTGAACTCATTTCGTTTGATTTGTTTTTTTTTTCGTTTATTTACAGTTAATTTTGTTTTTATAGTTTTATTTAATGAATATATGGTAAAATATTTTCATCACCAAACCCATTTTTTCAAACAACTGTCACTTTTTTAATAATTTATTTACTTTTATTTTTGGCAATGATTCAACAAATATCGATACGTTGGAATTTAAGGTGAATGAACCTAATGGTGATTCGTTTTTAGTACTGAATTGAAAACAATTGATATTGTTGGTAAACATTTAACTATTATATGTTTTAATACCCGTCGTGGTAGCGCAGTGGTTAAAGCACTAGACTAGAGCGGCACTGTAGACAAAATTTACAAAAAAGAATTGTAAATTATAAATATATCACTTTGTGACTTAACCAGAGGTTGAAAAATTATCGAAAGATAAAGACTATTTCGGTCAAACTGGCCTTGGTCGTTAAAGAAAAAATAAATAATAATAATAATAATATGTTTTAATGTTTTTCACTAATACAGAATGATAAATATGGATGGGATTTGATGATTAAAATATAGATTTTGTGGATGGGATTTGATGATGAAAATATAGATTCTATCTATCATTAACCATTACAAGATAATTTATAAGTCTAAATAAATAGGGAAAAACACAGATTTTTAAGCAATCTTATTATTATCATAATACACATTAATGTGCCTCCAATTGGGAAGAACTGCACAAAATAGAAATATTGCATTCACAAAATACCCAATGTTATAAAAAAAAAACGCACTTTATTATTATTTGTAAACCAATAATATTTTGAACGTACTCAAGCTGTCAATTCTTTATATAAACAATAAAATTTTCATTTTAAATTTTAACAGAAATATTTTTATGTTTTTGTAAATAAAAATCAAATAGATAATTAAATTAATAATAACTATTATTAAAGAAAATACATAAAATAAAAACAAAATAATGGATATTACTAATGATAATTCAAATACAAATGATTCAAAATTAATCGGATTACAATATGAAGTTGTCGAAACACGAGAATTAATGACCTATGTTTATCTAAATTTTGCAAAAATGAATTTAATGAAATTCAAAGAAAAATTGGTTTGTTAAATAAATAAATACGTAATTTATTCACTTATTTCATACTCTAAAAATTATATTTCATGTCTGTCTATAATTTTATTTTACTAGGAGACGAGACCACAGAAACAAAATTCATCAACTTTTGCACAAAATATTAAAATACCACAAGATTATCTAACAAATTTTAATTTATCAATGGCAAATTCAACATTTGGCATCGAAAGTCACAATTCATCAAAACCACAAGTAAATTACTTATTAAGTTTTTAAATAATCTAATTAATATTTATATTCAATTTTCTTTTTATTATAGAATTACATTGAAGAACAGGCTGATGTAATATTAAAGGCATTAAAATGTTATAAAAAATAATGTTTTTAATTTATTTATTTTCCTTTAATTTTATTTGTAATAATTTGTATATAATTTCTAAACATTTTATTCTCGGATTGATTTTCTGAAATAAAAATAATTTTTATTTTAAGCATTTATTGTACCTTTTTTTTATTTACTTACTACTTACATTAAATAACGGAACTATTGGTTTTTCTTTACATAAATTACCTTTAGTTAATACAATCAGTATATAAATTATGTTTAACTAGAATGAAAAACAAAAGCAGATTTTTGTTGGTTAATAAATTTATGAAATTTTTGTGGTATTAAATAATTTACATTAACAATAACATCATTAATAACTACATCATGAATACTAGTATTTGGTATAAATATAGTATTTTGTCTTCCTATAAAGTATGTTGTTGAAGATTGTAGTGCAAAATTACGAACATAAATAATTGATTCTGTTAATAATATTGTCATGGTAAAAGAAAATGATATATTAATTTTAATTTAATTTTAGTTTTGATTTCATTCAAAATTACCACATTGAACTAAATTGAAAATTCGGTATAAAATAATAAAACACAATAAACTTAGTATAATATTTATGATTAAAATTAATTTAAATAAGTAAATAAATGAAAAAAATATGATTAAAAATAGTAAACGTTTAAATTCATTTAATTTTTGATTTTTATAATATAAATTATTTATTATTATTTCCACAGAATCATCAGATAAATGATTTATAATTAATTCAATTTTTGTTCCATTTATTGATTCATGAATTTCATTAATTTTCATTATTTAAGAATTTTATTTATATTATTGTATTTAGTTAGGTTATTAATTGTACATCAAAACAGTTGTTATCTATTTAACGAAATTTGAAAATAAAATAATAGTCGAGTCTACAAGTTTAATCTAGTACTATTTCATTAGTTGCATAATTCAAATTTAAAGACCACTCATATTATTGAGATTGATGTACAACCACATTTTCAGAGTAGGTTATTTTTAAGATGTATATAACGAAGTATAAGATGAATAGGAAAAATAAAAAGAACTGGCAAATGCCGATATATACCAGGATTTGGTTTTCAAAAAAAAACAACAAAACAATTTCACAGAAATTATAGTTCTTTCTAAATCAAAGAATATAGTGAGCGATAACTATATATACGTATTTTAAGTGAATTGTCTTCAGCTGAATATGTTTGTGAAATTGAATGTTATTTCCAAACCACAATTGCTAAATATCGCACCCTTTGTCCTTGTAATTTTATCCATGTTAGAATATGCATATTAATAATGGCCATCATGCAAGTGTATTGCTAGAATTTGGTCATGAAATCAATTCATTTAGGTGGTTGATCCTAAAAGACTTCGTTGCCATAGCCACCACCGGAATCTTTCTCATTACATCTCCACCATATTCATAATGTATATTTATCGCACCGGAACTAATAAATTTCTTAAATAATAATTTAAACTATAAAATAGAGTGTTTTTTTCCAAAGAAAACATTTCCACAATTTTTATTTCGATGATTTCGAGAATTTAACCACTTTTAACGAAAAACCACGTCAAAATTATCGAGAATCCAACAAAACCGAATATTTATTAAGCCCAAAAACCAATAAAATTATTATGTTAAATTGTCTCTCATCAAAATAATTATTTTAGCTCTTTCGCTTTCGCGTTGTTAAAGTAAAATGGCGTTTATTTTAATTCGTACAGCAATTTGAAAATATTTAGAATGTCAATTTAATTAATTTATCATTTATCTAGTAAATTTTAATATAAATAATATTATCAAAATTAATTTTATTCATAAATCTAATGTGTTTATATTGCATTTTATTGTATACGCTTTAAGTAAATTTTTGTGTGAATTTATAAAAATTAATTTCTAGACAGGCTACCTGGCTGACTGAGCTACAGCAAAAGAAACTTGAATAATCAATTTAAAAATGATTTCTATCCATAGAATTTAGTATTTTTAATATGGAAAATGTAAGTTTATTATATTCTCCATTGATAATATTTTAAATTTTATTCATTTTTTAACACATCAGAAATTCGTATTTATTATTATTGTTTGATTGAATTAAAATTATAAAAATGTTGGTTTTGGTTCAGTATTTTATGTGTGTTGTGACGTCATAAAAAGTATTCCAACATCCATTTTGTTGTCGAAATCAAATATCGTGAACGTGAATGTGGGAAAAGAAAAAGAAATAGAAAAAAAAAAAAAAAATGAGTTTAAAAAAAGAAAATCACAAAATAACTTGATTAACAAAAAACAAAAAAAAAAAAAAAATAACATAAAATACATAAATAAATAAATAGAACATACATTTTTGTTATTTTTATTAACAAAAATGGTAATTAATTGATTCAATTTGTAAATAACAAAAGACAATAGTTTTGTTAAATAGGCAGAGAAAAAAAAAAGTTATCCAATATTTTTATGATGGCTCCTCTTCTTCTCTCTGTTATAATAAAAAAAAAAAAGCTGAATGTTGCATGCCCCTTGTTTTTGTCTTTGTGTATTTTCTAATCGATCTTTTGAACCAGCAGCAGCAGCATGGTATAAATGTGGTATTACACGCAAATAGCGATTTTTTTGTCGTAGGAGTTAAGAATGGGGTTTTTTTTCTGGAAAAAGATGATTTTTTTTTTCTTAAATCATTTGGTGTAAAAAAGTATCCGTTAAAAACATTAAAAATTAACAATACAGGATATAAAATCATAGATTTTTGTTACTCATAATAAAAAATGTAATCAAATGCATTCGGTATTTTAACTATTAATAGAAAAGAAGATCAATTTTATGCCAAGGTCAAGTTTATATCATTAATCAAAATCACTAATCACCAACTATTTTCAATTATATCTTTTAATTATAAATACGACGGGCCATTGCATTGCGAACCAATTTATGCAAAATAGTGAACTTTCACTTTTATATTATTTATGAAAAATTAGGGTTTTTTTTTTATAGGCGACATTTAACTAAAGGAAATAACAAAATAATAGAGGCTGCTGTTAGATCTGAAATGCAACTTTCTTTCATGCAAAATTGATTAGATTGAATTTTAAAAAAAGTTATTTTTATATGCAATAAAATCTATTCTCGGCATCATAAAATGAGCATTGCAAGCTAATTGTTTTTTTTTTTTGTTTATTTTTATTAAAAACTTCATTTGTATTTTAGTTGAAGGACACGCATGTTACCCACACGTTATTTACTATACTTTGAGTTATCGCTTCAATAGATGTAATTTTTATTATCATTCACTTTTTAAGCATAATTGAATAGATAGTGTGTTCCAAATATGTATCAAAATACGTTGCATCATAATGCATAATATTACTGTGTGTGTTTTTTTTTTTTAAATCTTATGTAAAATGCAATCTATTTGTATACATTACGTAAACACGTTTTCAATTGATATTTAAAACATAATATTCAAACGTTTTTTTAAATATGATCCAATTCCTTCTATTACTTATGTAATCCGAAAACGTATTTTATTGTATTTACTTTTAAAAACTCATATATGTGGCATATATTGTCTGTTATGTATATCCAAGTAATATGCTGTAAAATGCAGGGTCCTGATGTTACCAATTAAAAATGCTGTTATTGCGTCAATCGGGAATGTTTTTATTCAATGTTTTAGATAATGTTGACAATACGTATTCAAATCTTCAAATATTCAAATAAATGCATCGTACGAATGTGAATCTGTGAAATTTATTATCATTCTCGACAAAGTATTCAAATGAATGTTAATCTGTGAAATTTGTTACCATTCTCAACAAAGTGCTGACTTCAATATATTCATACTTTCCTAATTTGTTCACACCTTAGTGGTTCAAAATGAACCATTGAGATATGTCCATTCGATTTAAGTATGGTAAGTATAGTAGTTAGTATATTGTTGCGAAGCAATGAACTATGGTATGTAATTTTTTTTGAATTTTTCTTATGCCAATCGACCTTTTTAGGACAGTGTGCTGAGTTTTGCTGGTATGTTTTGCGATTAAAAATCAAATTATTTGAATGTCTAAGAGATGAATGTATCATTTAACACCTATCGCTGGTATTCCTTAACTTCCTGATGGATAAACAAGACCTAAAAGTAAACATACAATAATGTGGGTGCATTTTACTAATGTTTATACTATACATATTCTAAATATTCGCAGGACTTCTTTCATATTTCTGTCTATATTTCCTAAAAAGTGTTTCATTAACACTGAAACTCAATTCAGTATAAAACCAAAATTCATCAGTTCATCTGCATCAAATTCAATCCATTTTTGGTTTGATGATAAATAATTTGTATCGTGTGAACATTACACAAGGGAAACCAATCCTTTGTGAAAATAAATACACCACCATTAATCGCCGATTGATTGTCATTTCAGAGACGGCAAAAAATATTCAATTAGTAGAAAATGTTATGTCCTCAGTTTCTGTGATGTTATGGGGAATATTACAATGTTTTTTTTTTTATCTTGAAAATAGGAACAAATAATTACCAAGAATATTACGCAAATTTTGGAAGAATGAATATGTAATGCATTTGCAGAACGATAAATTCCGAATGAGTTCCGGTTTTAATTTCAAATATAATCCTTAATGTATAAATACCAACTTAGAAAATTTATTTACATTATGACCAGTCAGTATGTATGCTAATGATTTCAATATTTCTTGTCGATCTAAGGTAAAATGTTTTGTAGACCTCTTAACCCACATTATTGTTCATCATGAATTTGAAATGCTTTAACTTAACTCTGCTCTAGCTCAATGTCAAATTAACAATGTTCTTTATGGCTTACATATTTTACGTATTTTTAGCAATACGAAATATACTAACTTGGGATTGAGACCCTATAAAGTAACGCGTGAACAACCAGTTTATTAGCTTTTTCATTTGATTCATAATTCTAATGCCCTGAAATCCGTATCAACGACTTGACTACATTTTTAATTAGACAAGTAGTTTGTTAATAATTTATGTCCACAGAAACGGCATTAGCATCCTTTCATCCTATTTGTGAATATCATCTGCCAACCATGACAATGTATGTATGCTGATAAAGGTAGCATTTTGACGATTGTCAATGCGATACAATTAGAAATATGAATTGTATTCAATGGGTTTTTTTAAATGTTTGACTGTTTAACGTGCTTCCCAATCAACTTCAGACATCATTTTAAATTGCATTATCACATATTTTAAATGTAACCGATTAATATTTTCAATATTGCAATTAATTTACTATGGTATTTATTTGTCTGTTATAGATCTCATTGAATTATATACGAGTAGTCTTGTCGAACATAATTTTTTTCTTATATCAAACCAGAGTTAATTTAATCAATTTAACAATTTTGTTCTATTAAATTAATAATTTGTAAAATCTTTTGTAAAACCATTCTATTTTTGTTTTTGTTCTCTAATGAATGAACGAAGTGAAGGAGGAGGAACGTTCCAGTTTTTGACTGTGTCAAGTAATATTCTTTTGATATGCAATGAAATACATATTGTATTATCAATTTTTTTACATTGAAATAAGTATGAAATTACGTAAAATATGATTAACAACATTTTTATATCATCTATACGTTTTTATTATCTTATCTTAACAATATTTGTGAATTAAATTGATTATTCTTCTTATGATAATAATTATTGTATGTAACCTTAACGTTATATACAAGTTTATCGTATATAATTCGTAGTATTTTTTGTTGACGTGAAAACAATAAAATTTTATCATTTCAATAACAGACATTGATCGTCCATGTCATTTCGATGTTTAGAAATGTCGTCTATTTGAAATTACATTACAATCAATTCCTTTTGTTTAACAAAATAACCAGTAATAGGATTTATTTAAAAGAATAAAAACAAAAGAAAAACATACATCATGATGGTATTCACGATCACGATACATATCGAATCATCTTACATTACTCTAGTGTTGATGTGACTGACCTACCATTTCTTATTCATATAATTGTGTTTTTCAATCAACCTATTTTCATACTTTAAATGGGTAAAAGACTCATATTTCTTGAGTTGAAGTGAAGATTTATCGCTTTAGGATATATTGTGCCCACTTAACCATTTTTGGCGTTGTTTGCCGTGTGCCTACATGTACCGGTCATAGGATCAAATATTGTTGGTAATAGTAAATAATCGAATTAGATTAGTACTTAAGTAGGGGTATATTTGAAATGAAAATTCTCACTAAAGTTCAACATAATCAGATGTGTATTTTGGTGAATAGAAACTATTGCGGTAGCGATTTATGTTGGATTGTTTTGGTACAAGAACTGAATAATAGAAGTTTTGTATTGGATACTATTATATGTGGAATAGTACGAATTGTGTAATTGTCTCTTCTGAAATATCTTCTATTTTTTTTTGAGCACCTGACTAATAATTCCTGTTTGGTCAATTTAAAAAAAAATTATATCCTCACATTTGATCGCGGTGCACTGATTTGTGCATTTTTCTGCAACTATTTAGTTACTTGGAGTACAAGATTGAAGTTCCTGCTGTTGTTGTATATTTATGATAATTTATTGCAACAAGTATTACATTAATTTTGATTTTGTCATCCACCACATAATTGCTCCAATTATTACGTGAGTTCTAAAAACTACTAAACGTGCACATATATCTTAATAGATACTTCATTAGCTAAGCTGATAGACTAAGTATCATGCATCCTACGACACTGTTCAGAATAAACCCTAGATTGTGACTGGTTTAAAGACATTTGTCCGAAGTTGATTCTACCCACTCACACTCACTATGCACCGTTCACATCTGTCCGTTAGGGATGCCACAGGGCGAGTAAAACAAAAACACATCCATAAATCAACTTCTAAGTTCGGACACCATATCATAGTGCTCTCTTTGTCCGTGATCCATAATAATAAATATGTTCATCGCCCCGTGAATCCTGTTCAAAATTAATAATTTGTTTAATTGTTCACCTTTTTTATTTTCAGATATTCTACAATCTAATTTTAATTTATAATTACAAATAAAAATTATATTCTATGGAATTTTATACATTTTAAAATTGATTTTTAATCACTTAATTATTAATTATTAATTAAAATATTTAAAACAGAAAAAAAAAAACAAAAAAACATAAACATTAAAAATTAACAAAAATATATTAATATTAATATACAAAAATAAAATAATGGCAAATGATACAAGAAGACGTGTTAAACTATATGCATTAAATGCAGATCGACAATGGGATGATCGTGGTACTGGGCATGTTTCATCAATTTATGTGGATCGTTTAAAAGGTAAAATTTATACAATTCATTAATTATTAGTAATCAAAATGTTTAGATGAGGAAAATTCTGCTGCAGGTATATCACTATTGGTAAGAGCCGAAGCAGATGGTTCATTATTATTAGAAAGTAAAATACAACCAGATACGGCATATCAGAAACAACAAGATACATTAATTGTTTGGTCGGAAGGTGATAATTTTGATTTGGCTCTTAGTTTTCAGGAAAAAGCTGGTTGTGATGAGATATGGGAGAAAATATGTCAAGTAAAATTATTTATTTATTTTTTATATTTTAATTTATAAATTTTATGTGTTTGTTTTTTTTTTTTTTTTTTTTTCAAAATAAAAGGTACAAGGTAAAGATCCATCGGTTGACATAACCCAAGACATTGTTGAAGAATCGGAAGATGAACGATTTGAAGAAATGTCTGATTCAGCACCACCAATTGAATTACCACCATGTGAATTATCGCGTTTAGATGATATTTTAGAGGCAACATTAAGTGGTCTAACATCACCTTTACGTAAAGAGAAATTGGCAATTGCTCTTGCATCGGATAATTATATAAAAAAATTATTAGCGGTATTTCATATGTGTGAAGATTTAGAAAATCAAGAGGGATTAGTTTGTCTGTACGAAATATTTAAGAATATTTTTTTACTTAATAAAAATACATTATTTGAAATAATGTTTGCCGAAGACACAATATTTGATGTTGTCGGTTGTTTAGAATATGATTCATGCGAATCGCCACCAAAACAACATCGTGAATATTTACGAAATTTGGCAAAATATCGTGAAGTAATTCCAATAAAAAATCAAGATCTTCTTGGTAAAATCCATCAGACATACAGAGTACAATATATACAAGATATTATCCTTCCGACACCATCTGTTTTTGTTGAAGACAATATGCTAAATACATTATCGAGTTTTATATTTTTTAATAAAGTTGAAATTGTAACATTGATACAAGAGGATGAACGATTTTTAATTGATCTATTTGCACTATTGACTAATCCAGATACGCCGGACCTAAAACGTCGTGATATTGTATTATTTTTAAAGGAATTTTGTAATTTCGCACAAAATTTACAACCGCATGGTAAAGATGAATTTTATAAGACACTAACTTTTTTTGGTATATTACAATCATTGGAAATAACATTGGTTATGAAAGATCAAAAAACAAAAGCAGCATCAATTGATATTTTAACAGCTATTGTTGAGTATTCACCGTGTATAATACGGAATTATACATTACAACAAGTTAGTCGAACCGATGAGGTATGTAATGTATGCGGTTTTCTTTATATACGATGAAAATTAAATTTTTCTTTTTGTAATTTTGTAATTTTTGTAATTTTTTTATTTTTTTGTTATTTCCAGGATCAAATGCTTATAAATATTGCAATTGAACAAATGTTAACCGATGCTGAACCAGAATTAGGTGGTGCTGTGCAATTAATGGGTGTTATACGAATATTATTAGATCCAGAAAATATGCTTACGGAAAAGACGGATTTTTTGATATTCTTTTATAAACATAGTATTCAAACTTTAATTGGTAATTTTAATTAATTTCTTTTTAAAGTATATTATAGTGTAATTCTGCGAGAAGAGAAATATTTAATATTATTATTAATATTATTATTTATGTCTTTTTAATATTTATTTTAGCGCCACTTCTTATCAATACACTTGGTGATAAACCACAAAATGAAGATTATCAAACAGTTCAATTACTTGGTTTAGTTTTAGAACTTTTATCATTTTGTGTTGAACATCATACTTATCATATAAAAAATTGTATACTACAGAAGGATCTTCTTAAAAGAATACTTGTACTTATGAAAAGTACGCATACATTTCTTGTACTCGGAGCACTTAGGCTTTTAAGAAAAATTATTGCACTCAAAGATGAATTTTATAATAGGTATGTTAAATAATTTTCAATTGAAGACAGTGAGTCAAACGATCTAAATGGATTATAAATTTTTTTTTAAATTTTCTTTTGTTAAATTATAGACATATAGTAAAAGGTGATTTATTCTCGCCAGTTGTTGATGCATTCATTAGAAATAATGGCAGATACAATTTACTCGAATCAGCTATATTAGAATTATTTGAATTTATTAAAATAGAAGATATAAAAAGTCTTTGCACATATGTTGTGGAAAATTTTACCAAATTTTTCGATGCTATTGAATATGTACAAACATTTAAACATTTAAAGGCACGTTATGATCAACATCAGGAAATGTTAAAAGAACGAGATAAGATTTTAGATAGGTAAATTAAACTTTTATTTTACACAAATAATTATAAATTTAAGTAAAATTTAATACATACCTTGACAAATCTAATATGCTTAAATTAAAATTTTGAATCCATTGTTCACAATGTCTACCAAGTATCTTCACTTTACTCTACAACTTACAAGTTCCAGCCTTTTTCAGACAGTTCTGCATCATCTCATTTTTGATCAAGACTGTCGCAGTATATATGATTGTGTTTGCCATTCTATCACTTGTTCTAATATGATTGCTAACGTGTTTATGTGATCTGTGAGCGATCCGCTATAATTTGACCTGTTCCTATCATGTATAAATATTGCATCAACCTTGTTTATTGTGTTCCTTAATTCCAGTTGCGCTTTTCATTCGGTCTTACTTTCAAATTTTCAATTGACTATACTTTGCAGATTCTGAACATCTCTAACATTGGAGTTGTTAATTTTGTGCTTTATGTTTCTTGTTCTCAATATTAGATTCCATGTATCTGTCACCGATTCATTCGTTTCTACCATAATTAATGGAACCAAGAACATCTTCAACAGTACAATATATGTTCTCATTTACAAGTGTTCCAATCTTACCAAACATACAACCAGCGAGACGCCAAATTATCTGAAAATTGCTGTTTTATATTATCATAGTTCTTGTGTTCGAGGTTACAAATCATTTTTTTTTATATTATATAACATATGATAAGTATTTTTCGTCGTTCTATTTTATTGTTGTAAGGTTGCATGATTCACAAACTCGTGTTTTATTTCCTTGTTAACTTTTTTTTTTTTACTTTCCACTACAAGATGAGGTATATTTACCTCATCTTGTCATAATAATAATGTATTTTGTCTCGTTATCAACTTCTATTTATACTATCGCCAAAAATTATTGTATTAGGTTATTAATAAAACTTTTTATTTTAACAAATTAAAAAAATAAAAAAAAATTAAGTATGAACAATTATAGTATTCCAATGATAAGAAATATCAGATATCGAAGAGATCAACGACAATTGGAAGAAGAAGAAGAAATTTGGTTTAATGAAGAAGACGATTTTACGGATGTACCAACACCTGCCGCTAAACCAGAAATTGAATCTTATAGTATGATGAAAAGTAATTCAAAATTATAAACACTATGATTATTCTAATATTTCTATTCAAGTTTATCATTCTTTAGATAAAATGGAGAAAAATGGTCCAACAACAAAATCAACAGCTAATAGTAAATCACCGCCAACAAATGTAAATTCAACTGGTACTGGTGGCAGTAATACAACAGCAACAACAACAGCAACAACTACTGCTACAGCAACAACAACTACAATCACTAATACAATTAATACAACTGCTAATGTTGTTGGTAGTAGTGTTGTTGTTGCTGCTGCTGTTCCAATTACGGCAACAGCAACAACAACTACAATCAGTGTTAACTCAACGAATAATAATTCATCAAGTTCACCTACAAATAATACAAGTGTTTCAACAATATCATCGCCGTCGGCCTCTACAATAACATCATCTTCATTGTCATTATCTTTAATGTCCTCATCGTCGTCATCTTCATCGTCGTCTTCATCATCATCATCATCATCGTCTTCATCATCGTCGACCTCATCAGCATTATCAACGGGCGGCAGTGGTGTCAACACATTGAATACATTAATTCGAGAAGCCACATCAATTTATGCAACAATACTTTCACAAAATGATCAACAAGTTTTATCATCTTCACCATCTTCGTCATCATCAACAACATTGTCATCAACAACAACTACACACTCATCCATTTGTGTATCGAATACCCATCCAAATAATATTACTCTTTGTAATGAACGATCATTACTGTCAAGTGATGATGATGATGATGATGATAATAATGCACTTTGTAATGACCGAACCTTAGTGTCAAGTGATGATGATGATGTATTACAAAATAATGTATCGACTGCTATTGATTCAAATAGTTTTAAAGTGACATTATCACCGTCGATAATAACAACAACAGTAACATCAACATCAACTACATCGATTGTGACAAATGTTACAAATATATTGAAAAAGGTAAGATTTTTTCTGATGTATTAATTTGTGTGTTTTGCTTCTTTTTTTTTTTGTCTACTAGTTGTTTATCACGATCACTCGTAAAGCTAGAAATATTACTATATGACGATTGACTTAATAACATCTGCAGTCTTGGTGTTAAATTCTCAAAAACACATACACACACAATCTAAGTGCATTTGAATGACATTTCAAAAAGAATTTTCGGTTCAGTACACAATATACATATAAACTAGCAAACTCCTTGACTAAAATATCAAGATTCTATGCTATAAGTAATTTATTCAATCTGTTATACCATCTCATCAAAATATTAGAATTCTAGAACACAAGACCCTTCGAATATTAATTTATGGTTGAAGACTAAGGGCCGATTGCAGACCACATCAGCAATTTCAAAATATATTAGACAGCATGTACACAAATATTTGACGGAATAGTATTATAGTTAGACAGACATTAAAATTTTACACCTATCATCAGACGTTGTAACAGAACAGTTACGGTTTTTGTTAAAAAAAAGAAATTAAAATGGTTCGTCCTTATTTTTAAAAGAAACAACATTCACCATTACACTCTTTCTTACTCACCTCTTTAAATTGTTTTATATATTTTCAATATGCAGTTGGCATGGTTCACTGTCATAACATAGAATAGTTACCATATATCACAATAAATACTATTGTATATTAACTTTTTATTCGTTAATGGTTTTTATGCCGTAGGAATGAAGTTTCATGGGTCTATTGTATTTGATACCGTTCATGTAACGCCTTAAAGTAATAATCGTACAACAAAATCAAATATATCGTTGTGCTACAAATAAAAAAAGATATATACATTTATACATGTCCCGTCGTCTGTCTGCTCGCACGATAACTTGAGATTATGTTGAGATACCATCATGAATGTTTACAGTTGTCATTTTTAGCTAATTTGTGGGCGTAAATTCGAAGATGAGTAAAATTGGAGTACTCTTTCAGGTACCTCCCATGTAAAATTTTAACTCCTTATGCATTTAAATAAGCTACTTGATACACAAACGCTTGAAATTTAACATATAATATTTTTATTATAATTGAAAAAAGATTTTAACTTAATCGGATTACTCTTTAGGGTACCTCCCATGTATACTTATTACTCCTTATATACAAAAAATGAAAATCCTCTTCACATGATAATTTCAGATTGTTTTGAGAAACAATAATGAAACTTTGCAGCTGTCATTTTAAGCTTAATTGGTGATTTAAGTTCGAAGCTGAATTGGAGTACTTCTTCAAGTACCTCCCATGAAATTTTTTTACTCCTTATACGTGAAAATAAGCTATTTGGTCGCGGTAGTTATTAGTTCTTATATGCAAAAATACGTTTCATATATTACATTTGTTAGCCCTAACATAATTAGAACAGATGAGATTACTGCTTGTGGTATAGTGGTACCTTCCATGTATACTTTTTACTCCTCACTGATAGTAAAATCCATTACCCATTTTATTCTGCCAAATATTTATTTCAACTGCTGTCTATAAAAAAAAAATTTTGTTGCTATTTCATTCTTATCCCATATTCACATTATATATAAACCAATCAACCTAAAAAGTATTTCGAACCTATGGGTCAAACACAGACAACAAACACTAACAATAAATACCAAACAAAAATAAATACAATCATTTCGCATAATAATAACATTATTTAAATTTTTAATTCAACATCACCCAGGGTTTAGTGGATTACGATGGTGATTCCGATGAAGAAGATGATGAAGAAGATGACGATGTCAATTGGCCTTTACATAAAAAGGCACGTATTGCATAGCAGCTTAATAACGACAACGCATAGAGGAGGAGAGATGAAGAAATGTTCCCCATTCTTTTTTAGTAATTATAAATGAAGCAAATAAACAAAAAAAAAAAAAACAAATTAATAAAAATATGCTATAATAATTATTTATATTAATCCATTTAAACAAAAAAAAAAAAAAACAAAATAAAAAATGAGAAAAAAAAAACAAATTCAGAAATTTATAAGTTATTGAATATATAAAGTAAATTTTCTTAAGAAACTACATAAACAAAATTTTAAAAAAAAAAAAAAACGAGAAGAGAAAAGAAATTAAAAGTTAAAGAAAACAAAAAAATTAATTAATAAAATAAATGATAAATTAAATAATTATAAGATTAAACATAAATGAAAGAATTACCTTCAAAGGATGGTATTTTTATGTTTATATAAATAATTAAAATATAACTTACATTCGAAGAATGTGATACAAATAAAAAATAAATAAATAATAAAATCTGTGTGTGTGTGTAATTCATATATCATTCGCGATCATTTGGTACCAAAAAAAACCCATGGGGTCTTATTGATTGGCGTAGTAGCTGCCAACAACTCAATAAATCAGCAACAACCACAACAACATTAATATCATCAACTGTTTTGTCGTCTCATCATCAATCCAATAAATTGCCAACTAACAAAAAATTATATGTAGAATGTACCGTAACCAATCAACACCCCAACATCATTATTGAATGTCCACCACCAATCAACACAAAAACATTTCCATCGTTAGTTATTATAACAACTTTGAAAGGACGGTCAATCGGAGCACTCATTTTATAAAAACAAAATTATTTAAATAATAAATAATTATTGATTTAAATTTAAAAAAAAAATTTGTTTTGTTTTTTTTTTTTTTATTTTATTTTATTATTATTTATTATTCACTGTTTTACAAAATTAATTTATCGATTAATTAATTAATTAGTTAATTTAAATTAAATTATTGATTATGTAATTATTTGATTGATTAATCCTTATTAATTGATAAAATACCTATATAATTAATTTCAGTAATAAATTAATTAATTTAATAACAAATTAATTAATTGATTAAAGAAATTAATTAATATATTTATTGCTCTTATTAATATTATTTTATTTTTCCTT
>JANSTX010000023.1:0-23748 GCA_027564355.1 Penthetria funebris
ATTATATTATTACAGAGGTAAGCTATTGTAACTTTTAATAATAGATGAATTTAATAAAATATCCTTTATTAGCTCTACTGTCATCGTCTTAGTTCAAATAAATGAAATATTCATCAATAAAAATGAAAATAATTGTAATGTTCTGCGAATTTAATATTTACTTAAATTCAAAAAAGCTAATTATAAAGTTTTGAATAATAAAGCACTTTAAACACTTAATACACAATCGAGAAATGAATGAAAAATATTTCCATCTTACATATATAGAAGGATGTCATAGCAATACTATTTGTACGCAATTTAAGGATTTTAGTAAGGATTCGTATATTGTATTGTATAAAGTTAACTTAAATATTCATTTATCCTGAAGAATATAAGAAAATAAATTAATATTTTTAATTTCTTGTAGTACAAGTACGAGTATACTGGACGCAAAGTTGTTTATCAAAAGTTTCTATGGTACTATGGTACACTCCTTAAAAGAATCACTGACGTAATTTAGCAAATAAGTGTGTACTTGTATTCTGTATCAGATAAATGATATTATCCATATATTAAGCATATATTTAAGAGACAGAAGATCTAGATTCACTTGTTTTTATGTTTTAAGTGTGCCAATATCAAACACAGAAAAAAATATAAAAATTATTTAGCGATGAGAAAATAATTGAACTTAAGTCCATCTATACGGCATACAACTTTCTACCTCAGTAGTTAATATATTTGAATAGATCATCTACTAGAAATAGGTATCAGTGAACTAAATGCAAGAATTTTTATCATATCATCATCTTAATCTATACTTCGCATTAATTTGACGTTACTAATATGCATCTAACATCAAATGTGAACACAAATGACAATAATTGAAATGCACAAACTGATAAATATAGAATCAATTATCATTAATCTAGTAATAGATTTGTATATTTCAGTAGAGTGAACAACCAGTGGACAAGCACGACATTCACATCATGTTTCTAGAGCCGATAATACCGTCATTACTAACGTAAATCATAACCGAGTTACCACGGTAACACCGTGTGGAGGTAAGAGTTGAGTAATGTCGACGATAAAAGCATATTGTGTTGCTTATGTTGATACTAGTGTTTTATATTATGATATTCTCACGTTAACATCGCAACATAAATCTAAACCTATCAGTAGTATAGACAAGTGTTGACGATAAATATCCATGTAACTACCAAATCGCCTATGGATATTGGTATTAATTAAACATTTCTGTTTTTAACATCAAGGTTCAAAAATTGGAGTAAATCAACTTAAGATCTTAAAGCAACTTAAGATCTCTTAGCAGATAAACAATTGTTTGTCTAATTTATCAAAGAATAAACACGATGTAGAATAGTTGCGTAGATTCGTAGATTAAGTATCAAATCTCTATATACATAAATATTGTCGATAGCGTATCAATAAACATATCAATAAACAATCAGCATAGTGAAAGCAACATCTTTGATTGGTTCAAAAGGGTGTTTCATTTGAAACCATATACGTATCATAAATATGTATATAATACATAATAAGAATGAAATGATTAACTACTGTGTATACTTCTTATATTATATGCGACTTGTTTTTAATTTCAAAAATTAAATTTTAAAACATTCATGTAGAACGTATATAAAAAAGACTAAATTTACATTGGGTCTTATAAAATTGGTAACAAATACAGCGAATATCCGTACAATATTTAAAAAGAAAAAAAAAAAAACAGAGAAGCCTCTAGTAAATAATTCTTCTTCAATCAAATGTAAATCTCTATACATTTTTCTGTAACATTGGATATCCAAACTCAAGGCACATATTCCCACATACGTTTAAATATCTATATATAAATTCCAGTAATACTTGATATATATATATATATATACGCAGGAAGGAATCTTTTTATACCAGATTCCGATGTAATCTAAAATAAAACAATCTATACTAATAAACCTCATATACCTTTAAGCCCTGTCTCGTCTACAGTAATACTTTATGTTAGAACAAAAAATTCCTTTGAAAGCGATAATATGATGGATTTTAGGAAGCAATATTAAATATTTCAGCCGGAAGAAGGACTCATATAAGGGACGTTCCCAAGCAAAGTTATTAAACAACCAAAAAATGTGCAAATATCCTGCTTGCAGAAATTATTTATAGATAAATAATTAATTAGACAATTATTATAACATTTATGACAAATATTTAAGTACTATATCATATTCATATTTATTACATAGCAAGAGTTAAAATACATTGAAGTCACCAGTATGGAAATTCTTATTTTTAAAAACCCAAAAGAAGTAAACAATCTACTGAAAATTCAATTTTCCTTAATTTCCAATATTATTTATACATCATATCTTGAAATGGATCACAGGATTTTGTTAAGCATTAATGGTTGACAATCAATAGAATAACGTCAAAACAGAATTCATAGAAATAAATTTTAAAATTCGTAACAATATCAATAGTCGAGGTATACTATCGTGACGAAGGAATTTCTATTTCAAAGCATCGGTTGTGTACATAGCTTGAGAACTGGATGATCACAAATAAGTCCATCAAAATCGTGCTATTTTTAATTGTTTAACTCCGCAAAATTCATACACACGTCAACAAGTGTATTCAAATATATATAAACAAAAACAAAACAACTGCAAAAAAAAAATTGAGAAATACCCACATTCTCCCCATCGAATGTGGGTATTTTTCAAATTAAAATAGACTGAAAATGACTGCAAAAAATCAACGACTATCAATCGAGAGTAGAATAAATGTATATTTTTCTACAAATTGAATATTTAACTTTATATGCTGACATTAGATTTTTATGTACCATTCTAAGGGCAACCCTTTCTTATTTAAAATTACTCGCAGCAAATGGTAAATATAGCAAATATCGATACTGATGGAATCAAAAAATTACTTTTCATCTAAATTTGAAATTATAGTATTATCTGTGATTAGAATCTACAGCATTTTATCGAATCAATATTTTTCTTTTGCTTTATAATATAGTCAATATTTCGTTAATAAATATAATGTAGTCAAAAGTTACTTTATATCAAGTTATGTAAATATTACAATAATTTACCTCATGTAATTGATTTTTACATTTATTTACAAATTTAATTTTAATTATAATCATAATTAACATTAAAACAATAAGTTTACTTACCCAAAAAGCGTTTATCGTTATGAATTCCATTTTCATAGTAACCTTGAATGTCACTTAAAATTTCCTTTAACGAGTCAATATCATAATATTGCGAATCTTCATTATTTGAGTATTCATCACCATATAATTCATATGGTGATAGATCACGTTTTGGACGTTTATTATTAACTAAAGAAATATTTAAATTATAATCAATTTTTTAAGTTTTTTAATTTATAATAACTTTTACGTATTATTATTTATACCATTTTCAATTTCACGTTTTTGAGAAATTTTATTAGGTGATTTTGGTAAAATCCAATCACGTGCTAGAGAACCAACATTCCTTTTGATTTCCTCATTATATGGTATATTTTCAACATTATTATTATTGTTATTATTGTTTGATGTACTGCTACGTAATCCTGAACGAATAACAGATGCAATATTACGTTTTCCATAATACGGTAGATCATATGATTTTGCTAACGATGCAATATTTCTTTTACCAGTTACATAACCTGATCGCACCAATGAACCAATATTTCGTTTATCATTCGTCCATTGAGATTGATCAACAATGTCTGCTTCTGGTTCACGTGATGGTAATTGACCATTTTTTGCTAATGTTGCAATACTGCGTTTTATATCGTCTTGAGTTTTTTGTAAGAAACCAAGACGTGCCATAGATGCAATATTTCTTTTATCTTCTTCCATTAATGGTTCACCTTCATATTGATTATTTGAATTGAAATTTTCCGAAAAATTATTATCTAAAATGTTTCGTAATTTATTTCGCAATGATGTTGCCTGAAATAGTTTAATTATCATATCAAACAACTATTAATAACTAATGGGTTATTACTTACATGTAATTCGTATTCAGATTCAGGATGTGTTAATTGTCTCACTAAAGTTTCCAATTCACATGTTGTTAATCCATTTTGTATTTGCGATTTTACCTAATAAAGGAAAAAATGTTACAATGAATATAATTAATTAGGCATAATTAACGGAAACTTAGACCAGTTCTATTGAATTACCATTAATGAAGGCAAATAAAAAAAGTTTTCTTGACATATTTATCGTGGACGCGAAATATGATTATAATTTAGTATAAAAAAATGTATTCTCAAGTTATCGGGCGCACAGACGAACGGACGAACGGACGGACATACTTAAATCAACTTTTTTTCAATTATAAGCACTTCTGTGTAATTATTTTTTTCTGAGATATTTATTTAATGGCGTTACATGAACGGAATCAAATACAATAGACCCTTGGAACTCTGTTCCCATGACCTAAAAATCACACATTATTATTTAAATTACTCAAACTAAAAGGCTGGTCAGATGCTTGTTAAAATACTCAGTTCACCTTTCTATTTGATGTCAATCGTCAATTTCCATACCAACTATAAATGCAACATACGAACGATATATATATTTATGACCTATTACCTATACACATCATTACTGCTCAATTTAGTCACTATGGTATTCTTCATATGCAATGATAAAACAGTAAAGAATAAACTTGTAAAAGATTTTAGACTATACAGGATAATTAGGCTCTTAAACCTGTATCTAGAAGTATTATACATATTAGTATTATTAAACAGAATTAAATGTTTTCAAATAGTCAGTCAAAATCATATTACAAATTATATTACCATATTAATATTGACGAAATTATGGGATTAATAATATTTTTTATTATAAGAATCTGAGCAACATTCATTTTTAATCAAACCCAATAAATCCCATGTAATACCCATAATAAAAGCTTTTCTGTTTTTCATCAATATTCTACTGATGAATTTATCCCATAGACTTTATCTGAAAGTTATGCGATGTGACATTAATGTCATTGTATAAATTTATTGAAAACTGTATTGATACCTTGATATATACGAGTACTATAAACATATAAATATATTCAACATATAAAATTATGCAAGCTAAAACTTTGTGAATAAAATTCTTTGGAAAATTTCAAAGCGAATTCCATATTCCGAAACTGGATATGAACGCTAAAGTCTCTGATAGATTATTGGGCCTCCAATGTACACTGAAACAGGTGGACTGAGGAGAGTATATGTAGATAGACTCGATTGAGCATTAAAAGGCCAATGAAACGAATCATTGGTGCTCCGGCATATCTAGAGAATATTGAGACGAATGGCATCATCGACCGGACACCAATTCAATTCTAATAATTGTGCTCTACACATTATAATGCAACAATACAAACAAAATTTCATTGAGTATTGTATTGGGTCGATAGATTCTTAATATGCATCAAAGGTACCTTATATTTGTGTACCGATAACTTGCATTTGTGAAATAATGATATTCATCACTTTTTAAATCTGACAACCATACAATAGTGTGAATGAACTATTTGATTTAAAAGTACACAATTAGGAATAACGTGAATCTTTTATCAACTGTCATATCCCATATACACATCACCATCTCTTGCCAAATAATTTCTGAAATATTCGTTTCCAAAACTAAACAGATACTAACGTGAATATACGTATTTCAACAATTTTGTTTATTGTTAAACATGTCCAGTGTCCCAACTAACGCCAGAGACTTAACAGTTTTCATCAATGGGTAAACATACTATTGAATGCCCAATACCTAAAAATACAATCGTATTAGATTCTCAAATACCTTAAAAATTTTAACTGCACATGAATGATATTTCCACCAAGATTTTTCGCTCATTACACATTACAATTTCATACGTATTTTTCTCTTAGTCCTCAATATTATTCCACTAAATGGAAAAAAATAAAATTCTCGGATGTAAAGCACTTCAATTAATAACTGGTGAAAAGGAGTCACAAGAGTAGAATACAGGCACAGCAGTAATCATCGAATATATCATGCTATTGATATCAAAAAAATTGACAGGCTCCAAAATTTTTAAACAAAATTATACACTCTCTGAAAATTCCATTATTACATGTTAATTAAGACCATATTCCTTATAGTACATCAATCAATTCATCTTGAAATTAGATAGTCTTTTCTATTAAAATGTAAAAGTGACTTGACACCATTAATGATGTATGAAAAATATGAACCGAAAAATTGTAAATCAACCAATTTAGTCATCTATTATTTTCTTGTGCATGAAACTGAAAATCGTGAATTTAATTTGCCGTAAAATATTCACAACATAAATTTTTCCAGTATCATCTAATTATAATATGTTTTCCGTTGAATATTTAACAAAAAAAAAAAAATGCTATATTTATTTCAGATACTCACTATCTGCTCCTGTATACAAACACATTTATATTCACATATTTCGCAAGGAGTACTGAATGTTACTTCAGATCATGGAAAACGTGTACAGAATTTAATATTATCTATTAATAAATTTATTTAAAACAAAATTCCTAGTATCGTCTTCCCTCTTTATAGTTGAAAATAAATCCTATTTCTTACTTACAGCTTTGTTTACAAAATGTATGAAGTGACGAATTCTAAAATTTGTTTTTTACAAATTTTAAACCTTACCGGAATATAAGAAATAATTTGTAAAGTTTATACAGGAAAGTTTATTCAGATAGAATTGTTGATTAAATATTAAATTAACGACGATAAATTACAGTATTTGAAAAAACTATAAAAAGCCAGAACAATTAGATGAGCTAAATGAATTTATTCTAAACATTGGAAGTGGTGTGGTTTTGTTGTACAATAAATTATAAAACAATAATTTATGATTTCCTATTTAATTTAATTATATTTCTATTATGAAATAAATTGTATGTTTGTTTGGTGTTACTTTATTCATATTCAGTTTGCATATGCCAATGACAGCGAAACATAATAATATGAATAATGAACATAGAAAATTGCGTTTCAAAAAGCTGAAGGATATATTAAACTAATTAAATTAACCTATATTTTAATAGTATACTCTGTACAATAAAATTAAATTAATTTTTTCTATAAACGTAATTAACGAATTAAAGAAGTGGTAGTGATTTCTTCTGGAATAATAATAACAATATATAATAAGGTTAAAAGATTCATTATCTAAAAATTCATAATTTCTGCAGAACATCTTAAAAGTATTACATCAACCGAATAATGACCAATATAAATAGAGATGCCAAACTAACATCCTCAGCGGAAGTAGAAAAAAAAAATTTAAATGTCAATTCGAAAAGACTTTAAATTTCGACTTAGAACCTTAGTCAAGTACAAGTAACATTAATCCGAAAAAGACTTCAAATTTTGACTTAATAACTAAAGACATATTCAAGCAACTACCCAAAATACATACAGAATAACTGACATCAACGAACAAAACACTGAGAAAAAAAATATGTTCTCCAATCCATTTGTTTAACGTTGTCCAAGAATTTGTTGTTTTTCTTAATTTAATAAATTTAACGTTGTTCAACAGTCGCTACAACCCCTTTGTGAATATTTAAACAAAAAATGCATTCACAACACTTATTGATTAACAGCAAATTCCTGTGTCAATATAATATAACCCATAAATAATTTCTTGAAAAATTAATTACTTGAATATACGAAATTTGAATTTAAAGGAAATTTGTGTTGACTGACAAAACCTAATTAGTATTGCGAATATCTACTTCACATTTTTATGCATATTCCGATATGTTTTTCAGTATCAATTTTCCATAACAAATAGCTTATATTAGAAGCTACATCCACCTTGTGTTTCTTATTTTTCTTTCTGCTGGGTAATTGCTGTACTGATGAGAACTATTAGTTCAAAACTAGAGTTTAACATCTTAGCATTGGTGGTTTTGAATGAGATACCTATTTATCATGTGAATTCTACATTATTTTTAAGGTTTAATTTAAACCATTACTGAATTATATTTAACATATTATTATATATATATACGTCTCAATCATAGTTTTTAGATATATATTTTATATAATTCAATTCATCAGAACAGTTGATCCTAACCCATACCGACTCTTCACTATCCAAATACTGCCAAATAATGTAGAAGCTATTTTCCTTCATCTGAATCATACATAAGTAATAATAAGTTTTCACTTACACAACAAAATATCGATAGATAATACTGTAAATAATAATAATCAACTCTAATTTTAATAAAATATGCGAACTTCTTTGAAAACTTAAAAAATTTAACAAAATATATAAACAGAAAATTAATAGAAAAAGTTTTATGAAAATAAAATTGTTTACATAAATACATCCTAATCTTTTAACCGGATTATGGGAGCGATTATTAAGCTATACGACTCGTTTCTTTGATAGGATACAACATCATTTATCAACAACAAAATGGTTTTTCGAAAATAACATAGAAAACCTTTTATATATTTAAAAAAAAAAATCAAATTTTTTACATTTATTGACTTACGACATAATCATTGGTAGCTATTAGATAAATTTTAAATATAAACCTAATGAACCATTCGCTATTTGGTTGATTTCAAATGACGAAAAAGTTTTTCAATTTAGAAACGAGATATTGCCTAAACAAATCAAAAATATTATATAGTATTTATTATAAAATTTATATATAAGTATAAGGGAATGGTAACCAGGCAAATTGAATTCAAATTTCTATACAATCTTTAATTACTTGTATTTGTACAGTCGTTCCTTGTTAACATAATTAACTGAATTCATTTAAGCTCATTATGTCAGAAAAGAGTAAATATTTTTGAGTATGAAACATTTATAATGTAAGTCGGATCAAATCTGATGGACGAATATTAATCTACAGATTGACCAGACCAAGATATCGATTTAAATATTTTCCATTTCAAAAAGTTTTTATTGTGACATAGTATGGTATACAAAATTGTTTACAAACAAGGTCATTTTCAGAAGTGCCAGCGAATCGATCCCAAAATACTTATATTTTCGATATGTTTGATAAATTAAATCCGGGGTTGAAAGGGAAAATGTGACATGGGTACATGAGAAATAATTTAGGGCTGTAAATGTGTTTACATAAATTAGTATATATTGAATCAGGATAGAGATAGGGTGTTGATTAAATAATGTTATAATAATCATATCAGATGATATAAATTTGAACAATAACAGATTATATGGCTAGTAATAGTAATGTTAAGAATAAATAGTGGTATAACAGTTTGATTTTTGGTTCCGGGTGAGACAGCATAAATAAATATCGTTCATGCAAAAAGTAAATTAACCACTAAATTGAATACATTTTATTATTTTAATGTCTGGTACTTAAAATACTATATGTTATGTGGTGTGGTTTATGAAGTTTATGAAGAAATATGAAGTTTGTGATGAGTTTTGTGGAAAAGACAAGCTCATAAAAAATATATGCAATACGTTAATCAATATTGATTTTACCCAATAGTAGATCCGGTAGACGCTACAGCTTGTTCAATATATAAGTGATAATAAAAACAATATCCATAGCATCATCCTAAGAAGAAATTGAAACTAAATAATTATAGTTTCGAACTTTATATTAAACGCAATAAATAATCACATATGTGTTACATTTTTTAATGTAAAATTTTAATTTCAATTGCATATATTTATTCGTATATTAAATAGATAGCTTATATGCAAATAACCTGCATTATATATTTGAAAAAATAATACAATTTCAGTGCACCTTCTCAAATAAATCTCATTCAAAAATTGCAACAATTTAATTCCATGTATTGTCAAGGAAAACAATGAGTAACATTGAAATGAATTATCGTAAATACCGGAAACATCATGTAAATTCTCATGAGCCTTACTCGATCATAAGAACCAAATCGAAAAATAATATTTCGATTATTTTAATAAATTAAATTTTATTATTAATTTTTTGGGACATAACGATAAATATAACGATGATTAATTAGTTATGTTTAACTTAACATAGTTTGACAACTATTTTGGTCAAACCACTGACATATGATCTTGAGGTGTTAAATTTATCAACCGATTATCGTCTCGGTTACAAAACCTCATTATATATCGCTAATAAATCGATCATACCATTGACATTTATAATGAAATGAAGACATTGCATTGGTACGTTCTAATGAACAGGTGGATGCCTATTCAGATACTAACATAAATTCCACCAAGAAAGAGTGAACTTTTCACTTGAACATCGGATAATAGCACAGGAAATGTTAATAAATGATTTCAAATCAGATAGGACTACTATGAATATCTTTAGCTTGCTGACACAAAAAGAACCCGAATATTAGAACCATACTTGAATCGGCAAAGTTGCAAACTTGATGTTCTTAGGCCGGACAAGATTCAGTAGAAGAAAAGCGGTGAAAAGACAAACATCTACGGGTGACAATTTTTATTTATAATTTGAACAGGACCCAATAGAGGGACATTCTTCACACATATTCTGTATATTTTTATCTATTTTCTGAATGCAAATTTTGTAGTTAATGATATTTTGCTAAAGATTGCATTCTTAAAATATATATTTTATTTTTTTTTTTTTGTAAATGCTTTATAGATCATTTAGTCGTTAGTAGTTATGAATTATTCCCTGGATGATTGTACAGTTAATAAACGCTGTCTATTGTTAGATAAATTTGTTATATTTTCTCTTTGTATAAAAAATGGAGATAGAGTTACTATTGCCTTTGTCTTTATAAATAGGCGAACTGACATGATCGACACTGATGACAAGTCATATAATAAGTAAGAGTTCTTTTTCTAGATTCAGATACGATTCGGTAGCGTGGGTGTACATTTGAATCAAATATAATTACCGCTAATATATAGTAGCTATTACATACGCCTGATCATGTAATTGAAGGATGATATATTGTGAACATATTTCATCATTTTCTCCACTCACCACATTTATGCCATCTTTTTAGTCTTGACCACATGGCATTACTGATATATATCGTAATCGAGTTATCCCAGTGACACCGAGTAACGTCACTACTCCATTCACGACCAGTTATATAGGTGCGTTTTAAATTCTATATAAACATCATACTGATGATGTTTAGGAGTATTCCAAATTCATAATTCCTATGATATTGATATTTTAACCCACATATTCGTATAATATCTGAAATTTCAGTTTTCCTATTTGATGGAATATCAACGTTTGAAGTAATAAAATAAAATATTATATATACTATAATATGTAACCCTCAATCACAGTATGAGAATCAATATATGAAATAATAATATAAACTCAGCATAGATGATTACTAAAAGATACCATCCATCAATATTATAACCGAAATGGCATACTTGTATCATAGTACGTGATAACAACATAAAATCAACATTGACACTTCTTTAACATAAAATGAAATTTCTAAGAAAAGGATAAATGCTATACAAGTATAAACTTATGTAATAACTTCTTAAAGTATAAAATACTTTAGTAATAAATGAATTAATAAAGTTGGGTCTTAAAATGTACAATTTTCATACAGGTTCAGACTCGTACGTTATTAAAACCTATTATAAAAATTTAAACTTTTAATTAAAATTGATTGTGGAACGTTTACACAAAATAGATTGCCATAACAAGTACTTTATATATGAAAATACCTTACTATTTCCATTTTTACTGGCAGTAAATGAAATTAATGTCAAGGATTTACTATAGTACTAACATATTAGACCAAAATAGACATAGATCTATAATACAAGTATATACTATATTTTAAAAATGTGAAATATTTTATCTAATAAATTTCGACATTCTGTTTTCTCTGGAAAATTGGCAAACATGTCATGTCAAAGTGAAGTGTAGAAAAGCTATTTACATTAATGTACCTTGTATTTATTTGTTGATATTGAAAAATAATGTTTAAAAAGAATTTTTCCTTTTCATCACATATATATATCCTAATCTGCTTATACTTAAATATTATACATACTAACATCTGTATAAGTTGTATTATATATTTTTCTTGTTCATACCGGCTAACCGTTTCTATTAACTTACATGTAGAACCAATGAAGCAAAAGCTATAGATTATTAGCGTTATAAATATGGCTAAACATAAAACTGGTGAAGGTACTTATAGGTGAAACATAAAAATATCTATGGGTAGTGTTACCCATAAGATTAAACTGAATTCTGTGCAAATGAAAACCGAGAAGATTTTTCCATGTAAATAACTTTGGTCTCTCAAAGCCTAATGCATTGGGTTACTAACTTAGTGTCAAGTGGCCACTGGCACAGCAGTAATAGAGGATAAACAATGGACACATTCATTTTCCGTTTATTATTCATAGTGATAGAAATAAGAAATAGGCTCACTTTTAGTAAAAAACAAAGATCCTGGAGATAAACTGCACTGCTCTTCAGATGGGAAATATTATAAGGGAAGTCAATCCAGACTGTAAAATTTTAAGAGCAAGAACTACGAACCTTGGTTCCATATTTCCAATACCGATTTACTGGATGTGTTAAGTTGAGAAATATCCAAGTTGTTTGCATACAAGTAACTAAATGGAAGACGTTCAATACGAGAAATATTCTACTAACTAAACCTCTGGATGGTGAGCTTCATACTTTACAACATAGTGACAAAAATCTACAAGCAAAAAGATTGGTTGATATTATTAAATCTACAAATACGGAAATTAGAATGAAAAGAATACGATGGAAATAAACACATTAATGTCAAATAATTGCTAATTTTAACTAATTATAAATCACCTTGTTGGTATATTCATTTCTCTGTCACTACTTTGCTTTCCAAACTATTAAGCGTCAAGTGGTGAAAACCATGTCAAACATTAAAACTCGTGCCCATAATTAAATTGTATACATTTAATTTAAGTACCTGTAACGCATAGCATAAGATTTATTATTCTTAGGAATTATGTCATCCTATTTGTGGACTACGTCAACATCATCATCATCAAAATTTCAATCTGATCGCCACAAGGAGATTTATTTAATAAATATAGATTCTAATATATAGTAGTGAAACATGTAGTTAACAAACACAGCATTCTAAAATGTTCTTGGTTGAAGTAACCAGAAAAATGATCGAAACAATAGTGGGTTATGAAATATTATAAAGAACCTCAACTAGATTATTATTAATTAGCCAAACCTGAGTTTCATTCAATTTACAAAATTTCAGTGGATATTACAGATTAATATCGCAAAGAATTTCTAAACGAAAATAATTGACCGAAATAATTTAAGGCATATTTATCAAGAAGATAAATGATGTAAAATAAATGTTCTGAAGACTTTTTCAAATATAATGTATATGTGCTCTTATGAAGATCCAATGTCAATCAAAAGTAATATTAAATAACAACAGCAGATAATGCCCAAGTTTATTTTACCATAATCCTGATTTAGGACTATATACTGAATATTAATATTACACTTTTTGTATACCCAAATCATATAAGAAAATTATTTATTTTATTGTGTATTTCAGTATTATTAGAATGGATATTTTATTCGCCTAATTTGGTTCTAATTCCCTTAAGAACATACGAAACGCGTATTATATAATTAGGCTATTTGTGGAGAATATTTGATGAGTTGAATATTAATATGAACATAATATTGTATACTAGAATATATAAATTCTATAGTGAAAAATCTTATAGAAATCAATCAAACTTCATTTAAATCAAGAAAAATAACAAATAATTATATTATGCTACTATTTGCTGACGGTAATATTCCATCAGGAATATAAAATTTACAGTCAGTATTTTATATTACCAATGGGAAACTGAAATTATTCAATATTAATAAATATTCTTCTATTTCAACTCCTATACTACATGCAACATAAACGACATCAAATTGTTCCTGGTTTACGGCAACAATCTTCAATCCTGACATTGAGTGTTTGGTATGTATAACATACCAAAATATACTAACAGCTACCATAAATTCATCCAATTCGAATTGAGCGAAAATTATTTTTCAATTATCTAACTATCAAATTTTATATACAAAATCTGTAGTCAAATTTCATGAGGTTTATTGTCCTACAGTGGTACAAAAAAAAATTGATATGATATGATATGATTACTGTAAGAATAAAAAAAAAAATTTGAAAACAATTTCCCGATTCGAATAAGTATACGTAATATTAAATGTCGACCCAAACAAATATTTCAGAAATGATTTGGCCATAAAAAATGTCAAGGTAGGTATTCCATAAGAATATTTCAGGATCCCAAAATATTATTGCATTTTCATTTTCTATGCTGCTATATTTCAAAAAATATACAAAATATAATAAATAATTTGCCTTATTTATAATAATTTCGGAAAAAGTATAATCTTTTATGTCTTCGACTATATATACCACCTGTGACGGCAAAACAGATATGTAATCTTACAAATTTGAGTAATTTCACATTTTACATTTGCCTTCGAGATTCCTTAAAGTAGCCAACAATAAGTTTTCAATCTAAGGATTCCAATTTTTGAATACTTCAGTCATATTCTCGTACTATATAATAATAAAATATTGCCAAACAGTCATATATGCTAGAAAAGAATATGTATTAGCACCAAGTTTAACTCTTTAAGATATAATACAAAAATGATGGTATATAATATTTCCATCGTATATAAAACCATCCTTTATCCTTCACCAAAGGAAATATACAAAAGACATTTTATTTTACAATTGACTGATTCTTTTGGTAAAATCTTAGTTTCAAGTAAGAATAAATATAAAAATGATCTTATATTACGTCAATAGTATACTAGTCATTCTATTGCCATTAGATTTTTTTATGAAAACAAAATGTTTTTATGAAAATAAGGAGACAGTACTTGTATATTAATAATAGAATATAAAACGAAAAGTTTTTACTGAGAACCTATAAATGATAATGAAAATTAATAGTACTTATGAATAAAATAGTATCATAAAGTCAGTATCAGATATGACTATTTACTCGTGTAACATACGATAAAGAAAATAGTAAATCATCACCAAAATTTTAGTACTGAAAATTCGCACAACAATATTTGAGTTTATGAGGTTATACTAGAATATAGAACATATTCGATTTTCACCTCTTGTTCTGTCATATTCCTTTCCGATATAGCATCTATAAACTAAAAATATTCGTATTATCACATATCGCTATATCATAATACACGTAAGAGTCATACACTTCAGAATCGTGGTTGTTGTGCTTTACATATATTATACCCCAAGAAGAATAGATTTCTCTAAATGTTGATTTGAATTGAACAATTTTTAACAATAGAAAATGAACAAGTATGATAATAAATGGCATTAGAAAGTATTTTATTGACAAAGGTTTTAAACAAATGCATATTGGATTTGATGTTGATATACTTTTCGACAAATTATTACCAACCTTCAGTTCGGCTAAACGATAATATCAGGCTCTGATGGTAGCTATCTTAAAGTATTGATCTAATTATTAGTAGCATCAGTTTTTCATTAATATTCACGAATCAGGCTATCAAATATCATAATAATTATGAATAGTCATGGAAGGATATTAGGTATTCTATAGTTGCATATGAGGTTATCAAAATAAATGAACTCCTCAACACACTTAATACCGTTCTCGTGGTGTCAATTGGGAAGAATATACAAATTAAATTGATATGCTTTCATGGTATAATTAAAAACTTTTGAATTGTAACATAATTGCTTACATACGTGAAAATTATACAAATTTATTATTTTAATTAAAAAATAAATACATTGTATATAAGAACAATTCTATGGTTGACAAATTGAAATGCATAAATTAACCTAATACTTTTATTTCCATGATATATGTTAACGGCTAAAATTTTATGAAACATATAATAGTCCGCATAAACTGTAGAAGCAAATATGTACTATGATATATCCTTTTTGATAGTTTAATATCAGACTACATGTTTCTAAACAGTTGAAATGCATATATGAGCACATACAACAAAAGGATATACACAAAACATATGAAAATATCTTGAATTATGAAAGAGGATGTAAAAATGCTATAAATTTAAAAACAAATATTTCTTTACACTAAAATTAAATTTTTCTAACATAATATTTTATATAATGCAAGCAGTCATCATCATCATCATCATCAAGATCTTGTAAACACGATCACAGTCTATATCAGTTTTTTGATATGCGACATCATAAGTTAAAACGATTGATTAAAAAAACTAAATTCAAATAACTTAATAAAGACACTTTGCAACAAATGCAGGCACAACCATGCAGTATTATTAATAGCTTAGATTAAGCTTACATAGTTTACAATTAATCGAGTGATGATCTGACATAGAAACTAGCATACAGCAGTTTGACATTAATTTAGTGACAAGGCAAACGTAATTGAATTTCTCTTACAAGTGACTCATGTAACAGTGTAACGATTTTCTGGATTCCTTTGGGAACACAGTATTACAAATTACGAAAAAGAAATTATATGTAACTAAAATAGTAAGCGATTTATTTTGATTCAAAAATAACTTCAAAATCTAATTGTTAACCAAAAATTAAAATAGAAAATTATCGAAAAGTTCTTAAAGAGCCTACGATTTTTGCAGTATTATCCCATCAAAATTAATTATGATTAATATGTTTCTAATTATACTATACTGTATTAATATGATGAGTATAAGATTAAATGTATATAAATAATAAAATACAATACCACAAAGGATAATTTACAAAATGTACTCTATATAACAAATCCTGGAAAATTTATAAACATGTCCTATTTTTTATTTAATCACTAATTTATTACATGCAATTAATTATATATTTTGAATGAATAAAGAAATTATAATGACATTATTACTTTCAGATAGAAAATATTTAATTAAAAAAAAGTGTAGTAATTATAATAAAAACAGGAAAAAAAAATTAGAGAAAAGTACTCCTCCTCAACATCAAATGTCGTGATCAATATGATCAACAAAATTTATAACTCAACTCATCAACAGTTCATCAGTACAGTTGTTGTTTGAATTGATCAAAACGATCCATGTGTAGTACTGCAACTACTATAAATCTATAAAGATTCAGAAATCTGGAAAGCTTTTTAGTGTATTGCACAATAATTTTAGATCAGTTTTACATTCAGTGATTTAAATATCATTTAAGTAAATTATATAGTTTTAATACAGAATATTATTTAGTCATAAGATAAAATTCTTCAGTTGCAGCAAATATAGAACGCTATTATTAAAGATATTTACAAAAAAAAAAAAAAAAACGTATTGTGGCTTCAAAAATCATAATAGTTTGTCGTTTTCTAACGATCGTCAAACACTTGAGTAATTTGGTAACAATGTTGTATAAATTCCATATAGTTTATATTTTTGTTCAAATTAGACACAATAATTAAGCTACCTCAAGGGGTTATGCACCCTTGTGGTTGTACAGGTTAATATGACATGTCTTCGCTGAAAACTGATTAATTCATTTTAAATTTAAGGAATCTAATTATATGTATTTGGCTTATGTTAAATGGGTAATGAGAAATTAATTAATACAGCAATTATGCTTAATTTAGGGATTCAAATTAAAATCTAATTATTATTTATACTTTTTTTGGTAAATATTTGATATTTCTATTTGTACCTCTTGAGTATATGAGTATTCTGGTTAATAGAGCGTTTGAATACTGTTTGGCTCATAGTTTTTATTGTGCATCGTATAATGCAACTTATTCTGTATGATTCAATATTTTTAATAATTTTTTGCATATTGTTGCAAAACCTTTGAAACTAGCAAATAGTTTCAATTTTCTGAATGAGTATCATTTGCAAACAATTTTGCGAATTAAAATAAAATATGCATTAAAAAATGTATAACGATAATGAAACATAGAGTAAGATTAGCAAAAAAAAAAAAAACTAGAAAATGTGCAATAAAATTGCATTTTTAACCAAATTTTACTTTTTCAGTAAATTTTTCGGAAAACATGATGTTTTCTGGTAATGTCCTTAAATATTACTTGGCAACTGTGAAGAAAAATTTAAAACTATATGGGACTATGTGTTTCAAGTTATTGAACCAAGTTTAAAAAAAACTTATCAATCAGATGAGAATCTTTTATTTAAAAATTATATAATTATAGTATTTAATATTCTTGGAGGAATAAAATTATTAAACTTTGTAGAAAATGTTGAAATACACAACATATTTGCAATATCAGTTTATATTGTACATTATATGAAATATTCAATAGATTTAAAATTTACTTAGTTCATTTGTTATTACCATCATGATTATTTCAGTAGTTGAATAAATGATTATTCAACAACTTAAAGAATCAAAAAATACAGAAAAAAAAAATTATATATAATAGTCTAATTTAAAAAAGTTCCGAATTTGATTCAAAATTTAAACCTACTCTTAAGTCTATACTTCTTTTTAATATATTCTATACAGTGAAAATGACTTACGGCTGCTAATGTTAAACACAATATGAAAAACTTAGTAGTACACATTTTCATAGTTGTAAATGTTATTTTTCCCATATAAATTTTTTGTATAAAAGGGAAATTTTTTTTTTATTGAAATGCACTTTTCCACCCTTACTCCTTCCTATACAAACTTTTCACAATTTACAACTCTTAAAATGTACAAATGGCAATTCAAATTTTTAACGTATAAAACAAATTTATTACACTTTACTTTCTCAATAGCTTGTTGCTTAGAAGTTCACCGTTTTTATGTGAATAAATGTATCCTGCACTCTGTTGAGCTTTAGTTCCTTATTTATATACAATATAGGGGATGAAAATTTATTCTATTAGTATTGGTGATCATGCGTGTAAAATATACAAATTAAATTTACTTCAGCTATGTGTTTTCGTTTATACATATAGATTTTACCCTTCGCTTTTTATCTAGTCGTAAAATTTAATGCAAAAGAAAATCTAGGAAAATTTGATATACTCGCACTGTACGCTACTAATGGAGGGATTGTGTAACAAGTATTTTACATAGCGAATAAATTGAATTTTATGCTCGTAGTATATGTTTGGGGTATTTTATTTTAATGATTTCTTTTGCATATAATATATTGGACAATAAATTAGCATCTGCATTGAAATTTATATTAAATTATATATTTGTTGCACTATTTTTTTTATAAAAAAAAAACACTTAACTAATTTATTTTATTAGAATTTTTCTCTAGTTATTTACAACAGACGCATGGACATGACCATACCGAAATCAGATAGGCGTCTATGAAATGATGATAGCCTCAATGTCATAATAAATCGATTTATAGATCAATATATTAAGACATAGGCTCTGCATCTCACATCATAAACGTATACTTGGACACTATAAATAAATCGATGCAACGGTGAAAGTTAAAAATAAATTATTCTAAATGTAGCGTTAAAATATTTCGCGGCACTGGCCGCTTAACACTCGTACCTACTGGGTCAAGAAATTTCAACATCTCTATTTATAATCTCAATAATGCTATTGAAATCAAATATCTTGGTGAACGACCAACACTCTTAAATTTGGCCCGCACATAGATGAGATTTCAAGGAACTTTTTCGGATCACGACACACAATGACCACAATCCTAAAAGAAAAACAATTAAACTCGATAAAAAGATAAAAATCTTTTGCAAACAACTAATTCGTCCTTTAATGACATATGCAGCAAATAAAAAGAATTGGAATTCTGGAACGCAAGGTTCTTCGATTACTAACGGGTGCCAGAAGGACCTGAAGGTGAAAATAGACATATTAATTACAGAAGAATTTACCGTGCTGCGGGTGTTGAAAAAAATTGATAGATTGCTGTTTAGACAGGCGTTGAGATTTTTGACCAAAATAAGAGAGTAAAGGGTTTGCCACACCAAATTTCATTCGTATACTATGAACATATTTGATCGTTTTTGATACTACGTAAACTTTTCCAAAAGTTTGGATTTTACATTTATTATTTTGCTAACATATAATATTTTGATTATTATAAAAAAAAAGTTAAATTATAATAAGTTGTGCATTAGAAATATTTAAAAAAATTGTCTATTCGCGTACTATTTCCAAAATAGTAGTAGTTTTTTTATTATTTCTAATTCAACGTATTATAATTTAACTTTTTTTTATTATAATAATCAAAGTATCATTTGTTAACAATATAATAATTGTAAAATCAAAACTTTTGGATAAGTATACGGTTTGTTAGAACCGACCAAAAATTTTCAAAGTACGCGAATAGAAATTTGTTGTGGCAAATACTTAATGCATTCTCGGGCGATGTAGCAGTATAGGTTCAAAAATTAAATTCAGCGAGCCGATAAACCATAGCAGTTAACATCCAAAGTACCTGTATCATATGGGTATCAGTGATAGACTATATAATATTGATGGTTTATTAACTCTATACCATCAACGATCAAATACTGATGCTCAACTTGTGTATAACGTCGAACAAACCCATGAATACATTTACTCAAAATACTTTAGGCACCGTTTTTGTGTACCAGAGGTAAGTTGTGATGAGAAATGCCTGGCTAGATATCATTAACAATGGCAATTGTTCGTGTCGATGTGCCATGCTACCACGTGTGAATTGAATTTCGAGATGATGCGATGAAATACAAATTTATACATCACAAATGTAAATTAAGTGTATAACATTAGTCAATGATTATTTATTTCATTAGCATATAGTTTCTGAATGTATTATATATTTATATATACCAGAAACAGCTCAGAGCAACGTGTATTTTTTATTACTATAGATTATTCTTGGGAAAATTTCCGGATCTGTGTGGTCAAAAATAATGTATTCAAGTAACGTTATCAATTGTAAGATTAAGTTGTATAATGGCTACGAATTACTTTTCATTTGATACCAACCGGTGATGATGCTATGATTATGAATTATGTTATAAGTCCCGTATATAGATAAGATAAGATTTACTTTGAAATTGAGGTATGATGCATACATTCCAAATTAGTTTCAGGTTTTAAATTGGACACATCTAATAATATCAAAGTTGTACTCCATATATAACTAATGACTGGTTAGAACTTAATAAATATATAAAAATTCCATTTTTGTATGCTTATCAAATTATATTAAGACATTTTGAAGATATTAAAATCATATTTTATTTAATGATGAAAACTGTTGTGGAAAAATACTATCAAATTTCCCAACTCAATAAATCATTTTAATTTGATAAATTTATTAAGTTTATTAAATTTCCCTAGAGTGTATTGACTCTTCCTTATTATATACAGTTAACAATTTATTACATTCATTATATTAAAAAAAAAAAATCTTTCCTTATACGATTCTATATGCATATATGGAAGATCTCAAATTCATCCGTAGTCTTTAAAATATTATATAATATGCTATTATTGCCACAGGCTTTATTTATATACAAATACCAAGATATAATAATATTTTAAACCCCTTAAGGTATCAAATAGAGTTAAATTTATACTTGTACAGTTAAATTTTTCCTTGAAAATGTATTAGGTGATGACGAGCTTATGGTTAATTATAATGCACAAGCTAAGTGAAGGAAAAATTAAACTTTTAAAATTAGACGGGCATTCGGACAATAGAATTTGTGATTGAACTATAAGAATTGTTATGTTAAAATCAAAAATTATTAATAAAAAATTTAATTTATTTTATCAAAAAAAAATATACTGTTATAATAAGTGCATATCACTTTTTAGATAATGTTTATGGATACGGAAATTGGTATAATTCTCAAGATATATAACTGTTAATATCAGACGCGTTAGCCAATGTGTACTATGTGGTTACGTAAATTAGTATTATTTCCAAAAATGAATATGTTCATTTATGTGGAAAATACAATCAGTTCGATAAAATAAAAGTTGCAACCGTTTAAATAAATATGTACGCACTTAATTAAGTAAATTCACTTATTCAATTGTTACACTCTCATTCACATATCTTATTACATTCGTTGATGAATTATATGTAAAATAATGATTTTTTTAAATATTTGTTGTAGGTATTAGTCAATATTTCAGTTACCAATTATGTATTATATACCCTTAATATTCATTATGGAAAAGAAATAATCATCGTATTTCTACTAATTGATTCAATAAAAATTAGTCACTAACAATGAAAGATTAGCTTTATGTTGTTATCTAAATATGTTAAAGATATTAAAGGAAAATAATTATAAAACTAAGTGTCGTTCAATATATATGTCTCTAGGTCATACAAAGTAAACCCACACAAATTTATATTTATTATTTCTTAATATTACAATATACTTCATTAGTTATTATACTACTAATCAATAGATTATACTATTGAAAAAACTGTAAGTGGAAATGAAAAGAATAACTACTATTCATGATTGATTATGTCAAATCCGTTAAAGTTTTATAATTTTTGAGAAAGCCAGGTCATCTATATTACCCAGAGGATTTAAACCAATTGTACGTATTTTGTGTATGGTCGATCCAATTCGATTTTCTACAATTAATTCTCATATAGATATTGTATTTGATCAGATATTTAAGTATGCGGTCTGAGGGAACCTATTAACGTAAACTTGAAATTGGCACACGATGTTTTTTTTTCCAAGTTTCGCAGCCAAACAATAGTAACGATAAGCACTTATAGTTTGAATGACGTGCAACTTTAGATATTTTTTTTTTAATTTGTGACGACCGTCAGACTATATTCAGCATACCAAACATTTGTACCACAATCAATTGTCAAAAAAAATTCCAAATATTGTAAGTCCTTTACTTCATCTATTTCTTCGTTATTGACCACAAGTCTACATCTCATAGACGTGGTTTCGACTTTGAATCATTGAACTTTAGACCAATTTGTAAGCCATAGGTTACACATCGATCCAATTTCACCATCATTTCTGACTCAATTTGCTATAGCCGACAAATGTCATCAGATAAGTAGAAATCTGCAAGTCTACCAATTAGACCTCATATTATATCATACGGGAGTTTACCTCGATCACAATACAGTTCAAGATGATCAGGATCTTTAGTATATATGCTTCCCTGTTTTACACCAAAAATATGATGAAATCTTTTATGATTAAACTTTGCCTTGCAAATTACTATATAGACGGACCGTAGAGCATGTTTATCACATCAAAAAAAAAAAAACAAAAACCTTTAGAGACCTAGGAGTAATTAAAGATACTTCAACATAATTACAGAATATATCTGTTTTGTAGTAAGAGTTGATGAACAAGCGTATATAATAATTCCTGCAGAGTATCAAATTCTCAGAAAAACATCGATAAAATTTGACGATACTATAAAATACTGGTTTAAGAATTCTGTAAATTTTAATCGCAATTTTTCTTTACCTGTGACCATACATTTATCCTTGGTAGCCAAACTGCAGATTTTTTTTACTTTAATATTATTAACGAAACATCCTCTTTAACTTATATTACAATATTATACTAGTTTTCGCCCACCACTCGAATTTTAAAAACGTTATGGATTGTTTTCTTTCCTGGCAATAGCATAGAAGCAATACCACTATTTGCAAATTAATAGATTTCAATTTATGAATGATTGCATTTGAATATACGTTT
>JANSTX010000034.1:0-12910 GCA_027564355.1 Penthetria funebris
AAATTAACTGAAAATAAAATGTCCTAGAAAAACACAGGTCCATGACCTAACGAAAGAAGAAGAAGAAGAAGAAGAAGGTTTAATATACAAAGTAAATGGAAAACACTAGAATTTAAAAACGTAAGATATTAAGACTATTAACTGGTGTTATAGAAGTTATAGAAAGAATTGAAAAAATACTAATGAGACAGTTATCAAGGTTCTTAGATACAATAAAATAACACACTCTGAAAATCATATCATCACACGTTGCAGCTAACGCCATCAGATTTAAAGAATATACACCTAACCTCAGAATTATAAACATTTTTATTATTTGAAACATATAATTGAGAAGACACAATGAATTATTGATCTATTTCCATAAATGTTCCGCTTTTCTGATTTAGTTTGTAGTATGTAGTATGTGGAACAAAATCAAGAGTAGTGCACACACAAATATGCAGTAACAAAAAATATTCACACAGAAAAATGCATTAACAAGTAAACAATTCGTACAATAATAACTAATTAATTATATATTAAAGATTGTACTTACATTCCATCCAATTATTAAATTAAAAAATATGTTTATAAAAACGCATAAGATTTTCACTAAGTTAATCTCCGTGTCGGGTCTTCAAATCAAAAACAAAAACAAAATCAGAAATATAACGCAATAGAACACAAAATATTCGAATTATAATATATAACAATCACACCGATATTTATTAAAAAAACAATACCTAATAATTAACATAATTTAATTACAACAGAAACAGACTATACAACAATTAAATACAAAAAATAAATAATTAATTTTATTTATTAAATTTAAACAAAACTATCCGCCATATTTATTCCAATCAAATGACAGATAACCATAGTTAGCGCATTATTAACTTTAAATTACAATCTGCATTGTCATCATGAATCATATGAAGAAAATTAAAAAGGACTAGAACAATCACCTCAAATTTACTAAAAGTTTAAGAACCACTTTTGGGGTATGCGCAAATGCAATGCTGAATCATTTTCAACGTATCCCACATTTTGACAATGATTTATGTTTGTTTGTTTTTTTAAATTTTGTTAATATGTTTTTGTTTTGCATTTTATTTTATTCAATTTTATTTAAATAATCTTTTATATTTTTATTATTGCTACAAATGTTTATTAATTTAAAATTATTTGTTTTAAAATTTAGTAAAGTTATTAGGCTTTAGTTGACGTTTGAAAATTATATATGTTCTTACTAACGCCATTTGTTTATAATAACAGTTACATTAATAATCAGATAATTAAAATTTTAATTGGTCGATATAATTATTATTAACTCCAATTGTGCAATCAGTGAAACAAATCCACTTTAAACAAAATTCACTGTAGTAATCACCTGTGAAATACGAACAATGAGTATAGCAATTGCGTCCATGTGATCGTGGTAAAAAATATATTAGGTTAATGCCTTATTTGTAGACTTGGTCTATAAATCAACAAACTAGACACAGTTTTTCTACCGAATTATTCAAATCGGATTGCATTTTAGATGTGTGTGATGTGAATTTAGGGTGCGGATGGCTGCCCAATTAGGAATTAACATCCAACTCCACCAACCTAGGCAGCTGTGGTATTTGCAATGTTGCACGAGAAACGTCAATATGGCGGTTGTTTCTTTGAAGGCTTTGCTCCCGCTTGGAGTAAATGTCGAGATGATGATGATGAATCTGAATTTGATATGTTGCATAGACTTGGAACAGTATATTTGAATGTTTGTGCAGTCGAGCGGTGAACTATGAATGGCAAGCCTATTCAATAGCTCGTGAATGTTCACCTATTAATAAACAATAAAAACATATTGAACTTTATATACTAAATGTAAGTTTATTCTTATATCAATGGTAAGAAATTCGCATAACTTGTGCGTTGCAGATCGAATTACTTTATCCCAAAATATTCTCAGACGTATTTAGTTTCCATTAATTACACCAAGAACTAAACGTTTTCTCAAACTATTCATCAGTGAATCACATTTTACATTAAATTTAATTGACACATTATGGCATTAGTCAATTTCATTCTCGAAATTGGTGACAGTAGACTGAACATTTATATCATCTATTTACAATAAGATTGTGATTCAGAAAGTATCTCTGTTGTATTCGCATAGGCAGGTGGTCTCGGTCGATCGATGATAAGTACACTTTTGCTGATATGTAAATAATGTAAAAAGTAGATAAATTAAGTGAATAGTAGTCGGTACAGGTACATGTTGTGAAACAGTTTAATATTTAATACTTTGATTATTAAGAAAAATATAAAAACTTATGGAATCCTATATAACTGTTAATCCTTTTGCTGTATTATTTTCCTTATTGTCATTTTTCTATAAACCAAATAAGTCTGGAGTACACCATTTACGATTTGTTACTGATACATTTATCGTCCTATTGTTGCACGAATTACATTTAAACAGAAATTAGTTGTTCTAAATTATGGTTAATTTGACTTTCAAATAGTTTTTAATACTTTTTTTTTAGACAAGACAAATAAACGTACAGAATGGTAAGAATGGACAATTGCAACATAGGAGAGGCGAAATGATTCTTCCATGTTAACCAACATTTAATCAAAATAACAGATGATTTGTCACTTACCTTATTTAATAAAAAACAAGATAAATTATACTATATTTAATTCGGTATTTGTCGAAGACGACGTCAGTTGATTATTTGCATATCATATTTTCGTAATTGATCCTTTATTTTAGCACTTGAAGAAGTGTCATACAGTGTATTACTACTATATAGTATAATACATAATTTTCGCTTTTTTCATTAAATTCTCTACAGTTGTGTTTAACATATATATAGCAACTGAATGTTGATCATAAAATCATCGTGCATTTAATTCTTCTATCAAAAGGGTTTGCCGCCAATACGATTAATCACAATTTATATATAAAGATTATCATCCCTACATACATAAATTGAACGAATGTATGAAATAATTAATAAATAATTAATTATATGAATTTTATTCAAGATTATTTATTTTTATTATGAAGAAAATTTAAAAAAGGTTAGGCGGTATACAGTCCTTTTATCATACAAATTGCGTTTAATAAAATTACGTATTAATAGAGCTAATAAACGCAATTTAGTTTTACGTTAAATCTCTCAATTCGTTAATTCTATAAAAATTATGCTTCTTCTTGTTGATTGAAGTCAATTACATTAAACGAGAAATTTAATTTCATATTTTCCGATAAGAAAATTGATAAGCAATGATTTATTATTTGAATAAAAAGTATGAATTTAAATTTGATTTAATATTCACATAAGATATGATGTATACTTTATGGGTTTAAGGTTGTAAAATATTTTATTATGTTTATTAGTTAGTAGATATATTATATAATACAAATTATTTATTGCCTAAATCTATAAAAGCAAATATTATATTGGGATAAATTAACAAGAAGTTTTTATTTGTACGATAAAAATATGAGTATAATATTTTTAAATCTAAACATTCGTATATTTTTGCTGACATAAAAATTAGTTTTACATAATTATTTTATTTATTAAATATCTTAATTAATGTGAATTAAGACTTACTTTTTTTATTTGCTCAACCAATCTCAATCAGTTATTAAATCTTAAAGTAAATTTTTGTTATGTCAGATTCGTATAATTAAAGGATTTGCATCATTTTCAAATTTATGAAAGGTGGTTTTAATATAATGACATTATTTAAATGCAATTTACATGCAGGGACACAATCATGTTAATCTAACGTTTCCAATATCAATATAACATCAAATGGAACACAATCAACTACAATAGAGGGTTTACAGAAAATATTTAATCTAATTTTATACTTAACCGATTCTAAATTTGAATAATTCAGTAGAGTGTAATACATTCACACTTCGCAGCTATCTAGTTAGGTTGATAACACTTTGGATAAAGTGGATATAGTAAAGCCATAACTACTTATTTTGTTTGTGAGTTATTTACACACTGCTAGTACACAAAAATACTGCATTCCCACACAACGCTATATAATTGATATATTCAATTGTCGTTTTTACCCCTATGATACATATAGGTTGAGTAACCTCATGGATATTAGTCAGTCACTCTACATTCACAAGCAGCAGATATTAGCCTCTTAGAAGTACAAAAACACAAAATCCAATTCAATAAAATCAAATTTTGAATGTAGTAAAAGTGTATATAGGTGCCAAAAACATAATTTTAATGGATAATTACAAATCGACACAACAGTTAAATCTCTTCTTCTAAAATTTTAATTTAAGACGCTAAATTAGTCATAAGGTGGCGGAATGCAGTAGTCGACAAACATTATTATATCCATCTTTAGCTCCACGTGTTATCAATTGTAACTCGATCATGAAAATGTCATTAATAGCGTGTGATGCTGTAAAGCTCATATTTTTTGGTCAAATTATAATTGGTCTCTTGTAATTTGCAAATTAAGCTAGCAGTGCCGTGCTATGTACCCATGTTGTATGATCGTGAGAATAAAAAGATTTGCATGTATTTCTAAATATTATATGCAATAATTCTTGATATAAAGATAAATTTATAATAGTAAGCGCATCTCTATCAAGAATTATTCATTGTACTATATAAACAGGATATATAACACGCTTAAATATTGAAGAATGTATAGTGATTTAATAGAGTGCTATTATAGGTCTACATTACAATAATTATAAATAAGTTGTTATCTTCACTTTATTATTTATCGTCATAGACACAAAATAGAATTTCTAAGAATATACAAGCATATATTTGTCAATGGAGAAGTGCTATTCATGCTTACTATATATACCCAGGTATAATGGAAGGAGAAATTTACTTCTACTATTACTTCTTCTTCTTCTTTCTCTTCTTTCGTTACGTCACAGACCTGTGTTTTTCTAACAATTTTGTTTTAAAATGCGGATGTCCAACTTTCTCGCCTTCTCCTCGAAGGCTTTCCTATAGGCCGTATTCCATCTGGGTGATGTTTTATTGCAATATTTGCGTTTCTATTATCTGACATTCTTTCAACATTGTCTCTGCAATGACGCCTTTTGCTTCTCTTGTCCATCTTATTATGTCTTGAATTTAACATTAGTTCCCATTTTCTACAATAAGATCAGCATCGTCCGCACATAACAAATAATACTGATCAGTTGATTTCACATTCTATAACCAATTCCAGTAGATTTAATTTTCAGTAGGATTTTGTTCATAACCATATTGAACAATGTTGGGCTCAATCTATCACCCTGATGGATTCCAGTTAATATTGATATTTCATTTGTGTGATTTTCGTTTACTTTAATTCACGTTGTGTTGTTAACATTTATCTGCTGTATAAGACCACATATGTTTTGCTGGATGTTAGCCTCTTCTAAAATCTTTATAACATCGTCAAGTTAGATGTGGTCGAAAGCTTGTGCACGATCGATGAATCACATGAAAATTGATGTTTTGTATTCAATATAATTTTTGTTCACAAACAATTAACAGTAGTGCCACAAATTGTATTGGTGATAAAACATATAACTGGGTGATAAAACATATAACTGGGTGATGAAACACATAAAAATAAAAAATGAAACAATAAATCATTTATCATTAAAGCATAAAATGTATGGGTTGTTCACCAAACTTAAATTCTGATGAACTCATCTCACCCTGTGCAATATAGAAACAAAGGTTTTAAAGAAAAAAAAAAAAAAGAGGCAAAAAGGAATAAATCGTTTGAGCAAATACTAAAAAAAAACTTTGTCATTGCTTTGTAAACAGAAAGTCATGCAAATCGTATCGTCATTTTCCATAAGCTCGTCCTCGTACTGTAGGTACTGTCTATAAAAGTAACCATATGCCATACACTTAAGTATTGATTTTCTTTTCCGTTTTTCAGTTTTGCTCCGGTTTTTTTTTTGTAATGAAAATGTTGAAAATAAACAAAAAAAAAAGAAGAAAAACCGAGATACTAGAAACTGTTTGAAAAATATTATTGAGAGCTCTAAAAGTCTTCAGTTAAAATTTATTTCTACATTCTTATTTCAATTCAGTGATTCAATACATATTTAAAATAAATGATCATATAAAATATTCAGCACCGTAAATAATCAAAACAAACCTCCCTATGGATTATCATTATTATTATTATTATTATTATTATTATTATTGTTACAGATGAGGGGATGAAAAAGAATCAGTCACACATTTAGAAATGTATTTATATGTTGCTTTGAGGGTTCAGATGATTGCTCTCTTTATTATTGTTTTTATTGTACGATATGGGCAACTTGTTCTACTACGAGTATATATGCATATAGATATGAGTAGTGCACCTGTTTATTGTTCGAAATAATATACTATTTCGTTGATGGGATAGAAATAAATTTTATGGGGTTGATGAAGAATAAAATAATATCGCATAAGTATAAGTCGAAATGTCCTCACTGTGTAATAATAGATATATTGTGTATGTTGGAACAAATAACACCGATTATTTGTGTCATTATTTATTTGTATGTTTTGCATTACAGATTAATTTTATTATATTACCGGAAAATTATGAGGAGATATTTGCAGTGTTATATTAGTACATATTGATAAATAACCTCTTCTTACTGATTTCGGTGTAATTATCAACCATCATAAAATTTGTCTTTCACCTGACTTAGGATAGCGGATACAAGTTTCAATCGAAAATACTAAGACACAATAATTTTTTATATGAGGTGTGATAAAATCAGAATCCGAATCAAATTGCCTTTGAGTCAATCAAAAATCGTTAAATCCACTAAAATGTCGTCAAAAATCAATAGAAGGCATCTTGATACTTAACACTTCATTTACAATATTCACTTGTATATTATGTCTACAGTTTAATCTACAGTAATAGTCATACATTTTCTTCACATTTAGACTTAAAACAGAAAACTTTTACATTGGATATCATTACCAACTGCGCCATCATCTTACTGATTGTGGATTAAATTTTAAATTTTAAATTTTAAATTTTAAACTTAATGTGCGCTGACATACATTGGAGTAATACAAAATCTGAAACTGCATTTGTAATTCAATATAATTATTATACATTCTCTATGACATAACTTACAAAGGAGCACATACGAGGGATATAAAGGGATAAAAAAAAACCATTCGACATATCAATGGATTGTACACAAAAAAAATAGAACATAATGTTATAACATTATTGCATTTTATTTCAATCTTAAATTCAATATTCATTAATTTAAAATCAGCAATTTTCCAATTTGTTACACATTTTATGTATGACTTGTTTATTATGTATATATGCGAGAGTGTAATATACAATAATATTTAACCATCATCAGTCCATAAGGTATTGTACATAAATGTATATTTTTCTTTGGGGTGTTTGATGCGTATAATTGAAAGGGTCCACAAATTGAAAAAAAAAAAAAAAAAAATTAAATTCAATATTGAAATAGAATTTTTAATTTATCATCATTGTTTTCGTTTTCAAAAATAAAACAAAAAAAAAAAATCGCAAATTAACATCATTATTTTTATACTTTCCATTATTTCAGAACAAATAAATTTTAGTATAAGTCGATTAGTAAAAAGTCCAGAATCAGAAGACGAAGATAATAATAATACATATCATGAAAAAATATCACCATTATCGGAACTATCGTCAAGCCTTAAGGAATCCAGTATTAAATCAAGATCAAGATGTTCATCGCAATCAAGATTTGCATCCCGATCATGTTCTGTATCACCTGAATTAGAAGTTGATTCACCACCACCACCATCATTACGTATAACCGATTCACCACCAACAATAACCACAATCCCAAATATGGTAATATTTAATTTTCCTAATTTATATATATATATATATATATATATATGTGTGTGTGTAAACATACGTATATTTATATTTATATGTTAATTTAGATACCGAAAAGATCGGAAACCTTTTCTGTGTCAGCTTTACTTAGAGAAGATCAACCACGATCAACAATTAAATCACCAACATCAATTAATAATACAAATTCAATTGAGACAATTCGATCGAATTATTCACCAATTTATGAACAAAATATGTTATATCATCGACCATTAATTCATACATTTCCATGGTTAGCGGTTGCCTTTCAACAACCACCAAATATTAATAATGGAAATAATTTTAATCCAAAAGCACATGAAGATTTTTTAAGACTTCGTAATATTATGTCACAATCAAATATACAAGGACCTGCATCACATTTAGCCTATACACATCCACATCATTTGCATCATCATCATTTATTTATGAGACCTGGTATACCATCGTTGGGTGATGTTTATTCATGTGTTAAATGTGAAAAAATGTTTTCAACACCACATGGATTAGAGGTGCATTCAAGACGATCTCATAATGGTAAAAGACCGTTTGCTTGTGAATTATGTAATAAAACTTTTGGCCATGAAGTGAGCCTTAGTCAACATAGGTATGTATATGCTAATTGCATTGCAATTTTATTTTTTTTTTCCTTATTTTTATAATTCACCAATCGTTGCGCGCTTATGCTCACTTTGATTTTTTAATCACTTATGTATATAAAAATGTTATTATATGAATGCTATTTAAATAAGTAACCTAAATTGCTATATATATATTTGGATACTTTTTCTAGCTTAGGATAAACTAATTTTTTTGTTATTAAATGAACATGCTGGGGTTTTAATAAAAACATAATATCAGTATATCAGTTCAACATTGATTAACTTTTATTTGATCGGATCTTTGGGTGGATCGAAAAATCACAATATGATAAAATGATCTATTCCAAATAAATTATAATCACGTTATAGACTTGAAGTGTAATATATGATTACGTTTGTCAATAACGGATCACATTTTATCGATCATTTTATCATTTGCGCGGAAATTTCAATTAATAGAATATTCTATTAAAAAATTACCCTTATTCACATTGTTAAATTTCTATTATTACAATTATTCATAGTTTCAATTTATCCCATTTATCCCTTAAAATTAAATCTATTTTCAATACAATATTCCCTTCTATCATAATATTCTTCATAATCATAATTATCTTAACCATTACACCTTAAGGTCGGCATAATACGATGTAAATCGGTTGCTTCTAATATGTATGTAACATCAAATGTGAATTCAAAACACAATGTAATTGAAATTTAACAACTGCAAAATATAGTAACTATCATAATTATCCAGTTATACATTTGAATATTTCAGTAGAATGATACATAAATCCCCAGCTACCTAGTTTGTTGTTGAGATGTTTTTTCAAGTTGACAAGTTCAACACGACAGTAACACCAACTTTTTAGCTTCGATCACACACCATTACTGCAATATATATATCGTTATCAAATTATCGGTAACACCATGTGAAGGAAAAGATTGGTTGAACAATGAATATCATATTTTATAATATTCTAATTGTTTTTTTTTTTTTTGTATTTTCAGAGCTGTACATAATGTAGAAAAAGTCTTCGAATGTAAACAATGCGGCAAAGCATTTAAACGATCTAGTACCTTATCAACACATTTATTAATTCATAGTGATACACGTCCATATCCATGTTCCTACTGTGGCAAAAGATTTCATCAAAAAAGTGATATGAAAAAACATACTTATATACATACAGGTATGTTACATTAAACATTTTAATAATTAGCTATCATAGATAAAATTAATAGTTGGTTAGAGTAATATATCATTACGTATCTTATTATCATGATCACCTTAAATGTTACCACCAAATAGCCCAACTAGGAAAAATTAGATAAAGAGTGTATAGATACTTTTGAATATTTCGGATATATACATACATCAGGTCGCAATAACATAATAACATAATAAAAGATTGTAATTGACTTGTCCAAATTATCATAATCGTCAAACAGCAGAATATAGGACAAATTAAGTTTTATGTTTATTTTCATTCATTGTTTTTAATTTTTTATCCTTTGACTAAACAATATATTGACACCCACACACCATTATAATCATCTCAGATCAGATCATACAGCTTATATCTATATCCTGACCAACATGAACCTTTATCAACACTAATTATCATTATACGTTGCCTCACATATGGATTACATTACTGTCATTAATATGGCTTACATTTATTTTAAAATTCAAATGCAAACGGTTGGGCTGTTCTTGTCTATGCCCAAAAACTCAAATCTTTTGTTCGGTTCTATATCATTAAATGATGCGAACAACGGTAAATTTAAATTGGAATAATTAATTGGGAACTAAAATAATAGGTAATTTATTGATCAATCGACATTTTTAATACTCTTTTTATCATCAACATACGAAATATCACAAAATAATCGTGAAATAAAATCTTTTAAACATTCAATCATATTTTCAAATAAAATAAAAAAATCACAATAAAAATCTTAAAATTTGCAACCCTAAACCATTATTGATCCAAAAGTTTATAGTGTGTCATCTACTGGTATTAAAATTATGTCCATATGTACAATAATATTTATAATGATTCTAAAGTATAGAAGAGATCTTAGAAGGGTGTGATCATCCCTTACAGCTACCTGCTGTGAATTGAATAGTTTAAACCATTTATTTTAAGTGAAGTTGTTTAAGTACCTTTGAACATATAATATGTAATATATATATATTTGGGGTTGAAGTATAGGGTACTATTGCTGCTGCTCATTTTAATGGCAATGAAAACAATTATACTCGTATATGTAGTATTGTATCTTTGTGCATATTTATTTTAGTAATTGTTCAAGTACTCGCATATATATATTAGAGTTATGTACTCGAATTTTTGTATAATTCGTTTTTACCACCAATTTTTTTTTATATTTACTTCACTTATATATACGAGTACACAAATCTGATAGATATAACGATTCAATAGAATCATAAAAATCTTTTCTAGGTTATTATTGATAAAGCCAATTTCTGTCTTGATAATTTAATTATATCTATGTTATTTTCTCCCTTATTTCATGAGGCGTGTGCACAGAAGTAGAAATAGACAATATCATATTTCAAAATAATTCCATTTTCCTTCCAGTGATGGTTTTTATACATTTAAGTTTCAGAGAAATGACTCCTGTATTATTTATATATGATGATGGATATAAAAGTATGAAAATAACAGAAAATATTTATTATGGAAAAGTAATGGGAAAAAAATAGATTCCATTCCTTTTTTTTTATTCCTTTCGTATAGTAAAATCAATTATATAAAATATTAAGTCCTTAATATTTGCTTTGAAATCCGATCAAAATTATAATTTTAATATATTATATATGGCAAGGATTAAAGTATTGCTAACCGTATACAAATTAATTTTTGATAGATTATACCAAATACCTAGTATAATTGAAATAGTATGGAACAGCAGTAATAATATTACATATATCTGTAAATTGATTTACAAGATACTTGTACAGTGATTTCCTTAGATCATTGTGATTTTGTTTGTTAAATGTAAATCTTATCTTAAACATAGTCTAGAAATTGAACTTAAAAGAATACTCCAATCATCGATGGAACAAACCATTTATTTTTTTTTACACAAATGAGATAATTTTCGTTACAAGACTAGGGCACCAATTATTTTTGCCAATGTATTTTTTTTTATTTAAGCGAGTGTCTCACTAATATTATGCCCAATAATATGCCCAATAATCAAGTCAGTAGAAAAAAGCGCCACCCACATATTGCCAATGATTTAGTACCACATTTTAAATAATAACATTGAATTAGTTTCGATAGTACTACGTATTTGCAATAGATTGCATACAAATAAACTTAAATAAATAAAATTGTCCAGAAATTTATCAAAAATTCTACCCCAAATATTAACGTTAATTTGAAAGGTAAAATTAAATATCCTTAAATAATTTAAAATGAATACCATATACCCTTATACATTTTTGTATTCACATTCATTATATGGGGTACGCGACGCCCAACATTTATTTCTCATCTGTACCATTTCTCAATAAGCATTTAAACTCCAACGCCAGATTTCCATTTTCTTTAAATTCTACAATTTAATATTATAAATATTTTCACAAAACCAAATATACAAACTGTTATCCTTGTACTTTTTAAACACTTTACAAAATTTTTGTTTACATGTCGATTCTCCTTATTTAAATTTAACTTGAGGCAAAACAGACCACTAAGCTTACTTGAGCGGAAAACCACTCAAATTTATTTACATTGTGTTCACAACCACCCCTATATATATGCGAGTATATATATATATGTTTATACAACAGTTGACATTGTTACATTTACGTATATAGTTAAAGTAAGTAAATATAAATAAGTAAAAAAAAAAACAGTGCATTTATAGAAGTAGAATTGTCTCCTGTATTTAACACAAGGATTTTATATATTCGAATATATTTACTAAATGCTCATGTAAAGCATCCAGAACCAGGTAGATAACCGCTGGTTTTCGTACATGGACGGTCGTAAGCACACATAGTGAATTATAGATGATTATAGTTAGTTGATGACGAATTGATCATCAACGTAACTCAACCCATGTTGACCTCAAAGCGCGAGTTCAGAACTACTACAATATTCATAATTTATAGTATTTCTATCATAATTCTATATAAGAATCATTCTGTAGGCATTCCGTCAATCGATATAAATTTTATTTATATTTTTTTCATCGTAGGGACCCATACATTGATGTGATGCCTTTGAAAATAACGTCGATCAGAAAGGTTATATGTAACACCATTTTAACACGTCCTTAATTCAGGTAATTGGATGATGTCCAATTAACTATAGCGTCAATCACTCGGGAATAATTCCACATCACAATTATTCATTGAAATGAAATTAATA
>JANSTX010000034.1:13010-23740 GCA_027564355.1 Penthetria funebris
TGATGTCCAATTAACTATAGCGTCAATCACTCGGGAATAATTCCACATCACAATTATTCATTGAAATGAAATTAATAGTCGTATTGCAAATTTGATGTTAGTGCTAAGAAATATTCTTAAAGTGTATACTTTTTCACATTTTATTATATTTTTTTTTTTATAATAATAATTCGACTTTAATACTTTCACATGACTGTTCAAAAGGACAGTAAGAGTTTTTCATGTTATAAGCAAAGTTTATTAAGTGTTCCCCATATGCATGTTTGATGTTTCTAATAATAGCAAATCAAGTTTGAAAACAATTATTAACTTCAAGATCATATCATATTATGAAGTTAACAATATTATCTATGATCGGAAATACAGTTTTCGCGGTCTACGATATCAACTGCATACATTATCTTACTGACATCTGTATCCATTATGTATAAAACATATATTCGTAAAAGATCTCAAATGAATCATATATATCATATATTTGTGCCGCTGCTCTTGTGATCACCTAAAACTTCCTCAATAGTATTCAATAGCGATCATTTCGACGCATAGGTGATGAATTTGTCACCGGACATATGGACTCAATTCTGCGTAGACCGTGTTAATTGTTCTGTTGAGATTGTTTGTATTGCTATCGCGATATGTTGACTTTATATTTGCTCGCATAATCCAATTTCTACTCACTTTCATATCTTACTACATTTACTCCGTATATGGAAACTTCTTTCTCAAGATATATGTGTGTCCTGCACTTTATGACAAAAATGGAAAACAAATGTTCACGAACTCCTTTAATGTTACAAATCTCTCCCCATAAGTTATTATATATATCATATAAACATTAAAGGGTATAGTCACTCCAATAATAACATATTATCTACCTATACACTCTGTTGTGTCTATTTTATTTTAAATTGTTGGCTCATTGTATAATTTTTGTGTGGTTTATTACAACTGATACGAAATGAGTAAACATTCCTAGTAAGTTTTAGTAAGAAATTAAATACTATAAAATGTTTCAAAAGTTGTTTCCAGTTTATGACATTATATATTGACCGGATCGAGTGGTAAGATATTTTCCACCTGATGGACGACAAACACGAAAGACGTTCTTTTATTAACAGCAATCGCACAAATCAAGGACTTATATTCTGATCGAATTTCCAGTGACAATATGTGTAGTTAAATATATTAGGTTATAAGTTGGCCGTTTGGCCAACGTACAGATTATATAGTGAAATATAATGAACCATTTAAATCATGATTAAATCTCATAGTGACAAATTAAGTCATCGATCGATAACAACTTAGCAGTAATCTTTTAGGTTATTGATTTCTAATCGATTATAAATCAAAACATCACTTTGCCTCTATCATTATTTAAAAATCATTTGAATTTATAAATATTATTAAACATTAATCGACAATTGAATTAAAATGATTTAAGATGGTGATAATTATGACTATGAATATAATAAAATACTGCAATTTTCATTAGTGATTTTGGGAAAAAAAAGATTCACATAAAAAAGGTCTTTTTTCCCTTCATTTATTAGAACCTACATAAAAAAAAAAAAAAACAATTTGATTAACTCGCAGCTATATACTATATTGAATCAACAGTTAAGTGTCCTTAACACTCATCTAAATTAAGGGAGAAAAATTAGCACTATCTCTTGGGACCATAATATGGGTAGGGTTCACAATTGTGCTGTGTGAATATTATTTGATTCCAGGAGTATTATATGTCATTGTAGTATATATTTTTATTATATATATGGGGGATGAATTTAAAATAAATGTATAAAAAAAAAATAATCCATAAAAAATCCTTCTATCACGTTCCCATATACTATTCTTCCGTATTAGATATAATTAATGTTTCTACACAGGAGAAAAAAAATCAACATTTTTTTTTCCCGTTGTATATTTGCTACATTTATGTATATTTAATGATGTCAACGATTATGATGGGTTTAATATCTTTCTATTTTCCGTTATATAAAATAATTTATCCGAGAAAATAACAAAAATCATAAGCCTAGATCAGGATATATCTTACATATTACACTTTCTTTGCTTCCATATCAATTATGTATATATTTCATAATTAAATTACAATGAACAGCACGTGATCATATGTGGGGTAAATGTTTGTTTTGATTTGAAGCATTTTTTTAGTGCAGCACGTGTTAAAAATATAAAATTTCATATCTGGAATGTATATCTTAATTTGGTTATAGTCTTCTATTATAAATGCAAAAATAAAATATATATTTTTTAATATTGTAAAGTATAACGTAAATAATATGCATGTACATAATGAGGAGTGCATTGTATAAACAACAAACAAAATTATCTATACGAATATTATGTGTCTAATGGAGAGCCTCACGAACCTTTACAAAGATTTTCGAAATAAAGTATTATATAATGTTATACTCGTATACTATCATTAAATCATATATAATGAATTACTGTATAATATATGTAATAAGCATCACGATAGCTTCTACTGTTATACGGTTAAACAGGTAAACTATCGTTGTCAATGTCGGTTCCGCATATTAAATGCCAATAATATCATCTGTACTGTTAGTATATAGTGATCTAGATGAACAGATACACAGTTGATATTACAAAATATAAAACTAAACAACTCACAGTGGGCAGACCTTAAGGTTCTGTCTAATCTCCAAGTGTCAAATCCCATTTTCCGGAAATTGGTTTCGCCAATGAAAGGAATTCTATATGTTTCTAGTATTTTCTTTATCGAACGAAGTGACCGACAAACATCGAAGTTACACCGTCCATATTTATATTAACGTGGTGTTATCGGCAACTTGTGCATAATTTATGTTAATTTCTGTTGTGTGATCTGCCACCACTATACTGGCAAACAAGACACTAGTATTTATATATTTTTGGTTATTCTTTATTCAATTATTATAAGTTACGCGCGTAAATTGTATAGTATTAGCATACTAGCATTGTTTGACTGTTTTCCTTATTATTAAATACGAACGCCCAACATTAAATTTCTTAACTTCTTCTAATTGTGCTATGTCTAATTAGTTATTTATGCGACGATCCGATGAAACGAAAGTTCCTGTATGGATGGTACTAACATTTGTGTTATTGTTGACTATAAAAATAATTTCTGATTTTTTTAAATTTAATCAATACATAAATTTTAGAACTCAATTTAATTAAGTGTTAGCAAACTGACTTATGTGTCCAATACAGTCAATGTGGGTGGCTATTAAGTCAGTGTCAAAATTAAATTCGTGATTACATATTTACAAGTATTCGCTTAGCGTTAAGTATATTCGAAACAAAAGATAATTTTATCAAAGCCTCTATAGAGATATGTATCAGAGCAAGCATACAATTTCGTAGAATAATTACACATAGACATAGAATCAGCACCTTAACAATTCTGGATTTTAATGTGTATTAATACTATACTTACGAGGTGATGATAAGTAGTTCTCGCACAATGTTTTAATAAAGCTAAACATTGCAGTCTCAAATAATTAATATATCTTAAAATGGTATGAATATTGAAGTTAAAGTTAGTTAATGCGTTATTTACATTCATTAACAAACTCTTTTTATTAAAAAACACAATTGAAATTTTGATGCAACCGCATATCATCAATTAAAACTTTTCTGTTTATATAAGAACATTTTGTATGGCATACCCGTCTATTTTAGCAACTAATTTGTAACTTATATTTAAAACATAAATTACTGAAAAAACTTATCTTCACATTCATTCATTCAATGAAGTTATTGTACTCCATTTTCTTTGACCATTATTCTATGTACAAAAAAAAAAAAAACTCAATCTCTTTATAGTTCAAGACTATGTGTGTACTTCAATCTATTTGAAGGTGGTGTGTCCCCTTTCTTGATAATACAAAATGAAATCCCTTGATACGTATCCAAAGGAAAAAAAAACAACATTACTGCTATTTCTCTCTTTCACCTCATTCATAATAAACATCCCCTCGTATTATTATACTGATGTATGGTGGAGAATCCCCAGACGAGGTTTCATTTCAAAATAAATCTAGAAACGACCTTTTTAATATTTCAAAGCATGTTTCGCGTCTAGTCGAATAATACCCGAGATTCATCGAATGCATATACATATATACAATATTTAAATATCCTTAAGCAAAAGGATAATTTTCTTCGAAAGCTTTAAGCACAAGAAAATACGAATCGAGATAAATATAAGCATATAAAAACATCACATGGAATTTACTTATAACGGTTTTATATGTTTCATTCAATTTTCTAGATTATTTATGAAAAAGAAACCGGAAAGAATATTTCGATTTTCCTTGATTTTTTTTTTTTGCTTTTATTCCAAATTGTTTGGATAAAATCTACATTTATACTCGTGCTTGTACATATTCACATTACTATAACCCTTAAATCGAATAAATTCCATTTTAAAATTGCACAAATCTTTGAAAATGTCTGTAAGTTAAAGGTGCTGATTGAATGAAAATCGATAGGAAACTTTATACATGAATTGGGTTTTATTTGATTTGGTCTGTAAATTTTAAGAAATGATTTTCTAAATAACAAATCCTACACTGAAAATGACAGGTTTTATGATATTAGGATAAAACTTTCTATAGTAGGGTTGTTTGTACATGTAAGTATTATAAGCAATTGTTTTTAATGTTTGGGAACATGAAACAATTTATTATGTGACCCTACGTTCTTCAAAAGTTTAAATGTGGTTTTCAAAATTTATCGAATTTTGAACAAGCCTGCAATCCGAAATCTTTTAGCAATACAGTAATTTTCTATCAGATACTATAAAAAATAAAAAATAAACATCCATCTTATAGGTGTTTTCTTAGTTACTTTAAATAAATACCTTTTACGTTACACAAAGGACAGATATTTTGTTCCCTAAATTAAATACACACAGGTAACTAATATACAGAGGGAGCCGTCACTCAAAGTGTTGACAATTAAAAATGCTGCATAGTTTCGTCAATTATGAATTTATATATAAATAAACGCATCGGATTCACGTCTGTCGGATTCCAAAGAATTTAACTATAGGGCGTGATTTTTTTTAAAATTATTGTGTCAAACGAGCTTCTTGGAATAGCGTTGCCGACTCCTGTAAGAATGTCCCGCAAATATTTAATATATGTCTGTATGTTCAAGGAACCGCAACGGAACATATAACCCCTAGTGTTAATACATTTGCTGGTTTCCCGTAATATCGACGTGGTCGAGCGACCATTTTCAGGTGCAATATTAATAATAAATAATAATTTTTTTGAACCGTTATTAAATCCTGTACTCATTACTTACGTATGTAAGTAACGCTAACATTTAAGATCATTTGTCACAATGTTTCGTATTCTTGAATTTGAGACGTTCTGATTTTTAGTCAATTTCCGTCGCGGGCGAGAATTTCTTTACATTCGCTCCTACATTTTTCTATCTATTGCCGGTGATGTTGTTATTTTTTAATAGCCGCATGTCTCTTGTAACTGTGAATAATATGTATAAAAAACTCATTATAAAGTTTTCTGAACATCCCTATGTTCTTACGAGGATATATTTTGCGACTATCGGAAACTGTACAAGTTTAATTACGCAATGGAATTGCCAACAACTGTATAATGCGTCTGAACTAAATTGCGCAATTGTACAGTCTTACAAGCATCGTATTGATTCAATGTTTGTGGTAATAAATTGAGTTTTGACATTTGGTAAAAAATTTGGGACTGTCCGAAACTATACAAGTTTAATTACGTAATGAAAGTTGTGAAATTAATTATTGCTGTCCGAAATGAAACTGCTATTTAATATAAAATTAAATTGCACAGATTATAACTGTACAGTTGTTCAATTGCTTTCATATAGACTTTGTTTGCTATTTTCTATACGTTAAACATGAAATCAATTGGGGAAGAATAATTTAGACATAGAACTAAATCTATTAGTTATAAAATAAACTAATACCGCATGATAGAAATCAGGACGTTTATGGAAATGACAAATTTTCAGTGAGTAATATATGTGTGTCTAAATCTTAATGTATATTTGGAGGAATCATGCATTTTAAAAATTGTAAACTTTTGTACTACAGTTTGGTTAAAGCAATGTTGAGATTTGTGCAACTGACAATTTTAATTTTATTTTCTCACATTCTAGATTATTTTTGATTTTAATTTTAGAGTCAATTGAACGATGCTTATATATGTTATTTTTAAGTATAAATATATGACCCATTTAAAGGTTGAGGTCTGCAAAGTGAAATATGGTGATGATAAGAATATGTTTTCCAGATAAAAGTATGACTTTTTGGTGTAAATTTAAAAACACTCTGTTAATTTCTGCTATAGTTATCTAGTTCTTGTTATTGTATAAATTGGCGACACACTCATTTACTTTAAGAATATTTTCATTATGCATTTGCAAAACTTCCATAAATTGGTGCCCGTTTTCATTACTAATTTAAAAAATCCAAAATAAAAACAAACATCATTCATAAATATCTGAACAGAAAAAAAAAAAACAATATAAGAACCGCCGTGGCAACTGCCTTAGTTGCGTATATACAAAATCTTCATAAAGATTCTGCTTCAATTTATCTAAATTTACCAGATTTGGGTTTTAAAGTGTTCTGTTTTTCGTTCGAGATGCTTTTCCGTTCTATATTACTACTTGGATTTATGTACTCGTATATACTTTTATATATATGTATATATATCATATATACAGAGAAGTGAAAAGATTTCCAGAGATTTCTTATTTATGGTGAAATAAAACTTATTTTATTCGTCTATGAAAGTACATATAACGAACAATTTTATTTTTGCAAAAAATCAATATTAATAATATCTATTTACTATATAATACTTCTACTATAAGTGGTATAAGGGTGCTATATTATTCATATTTCCCATTTCGCATTTCGACTATATATCTTATATGCATTTTCCATTAAATACTTTCAAAGATAAATAACTTCATCATATCAAAAAGTAATCTAATTAATTTTATTTATGGAACGAGTAAAGCAAAAATCAATCTAAGCGCTGATGGTATCAAGTGTTGTTTGTAGAGCACTTTTACAAATGTTTTCCAAGAGCACAAGAAGAAAAACACTTAACAACATTTTCACTATTCGGCATTACTAGTTGGTTTTTGGGTTATTTTTGATTGCCAAAGTGGAATTTATATTTTTGTTTTCATTACAAGTTTGACTGTGTGTCTATTTTATTTACAAGCACATCCTTTTTATATATTTAAATATATATAGATTTATAATCAAATTAAGTGTAATAATCAAGCAGTGTATACAATTATTTCTACTTTTTCCCATATTAATTTGATCACATATATGGGATTTGTTGATGCGATGTGTAAAACTGAAAATAGTTTTTAAGTTAAGCGCTAACTCTAAGTAGGAAAATGTGTTAAGGTCTAGTGATAATTGAGGGATGTAAGAGTTCGAAAATCAAAACTATTTTACTAAATAAAACATTAAAAATAATATTAGTATATACTATCTGTTAAATTTTCACCTGGTGGTGAACTTACAGTATATATTTTTGTGATATAATATTTTTATGAAAACCGAACCAAAAGTAAAGTGGGAAATAAAAATAGAAATTGATTTGATCAAATATCTGTGTCTTTCAAAAAAAAAAAACTGAAAAAAAATCCATTTACTTCATTACCAGAAACTATTACAATTTAAAAAGAACAGCAATGAAAATTTCAAAGAAGCGGACAAAATAAAATAACAATTTCAACAAATTAATGATGATTTTTTCAAAAAATTGTAACGAGATTTACGTTAAATTTATTCAGAGATCGGATATACCGTCATACGACAGAAAAAGCTGAGTAGATTCTACGTAAATAAATCGTTCTGCATCGAATTACTTACGTTTTAGAAGCACCAAAGATAAATACAAACAACCGTCGAATTGACTGTGCGCCACTAAAATACGAAGAATTTTGTGTTTGACCAAAATCTATATTATTTTTTAATAAAATAAAAAAAACTAATTCTATCTCATCATCATAAAGAATTGTGGAAGATGATTTTTTATATTTGGCACCCAAACCATAAAATGAATAAATCTAATTAGCCATTTAAATCAATTCGGTATAGATTGACTCACTATCATCAAACAAAATCATGAATTGCGGTCCATGACAATCTATATAAAACAAGGGAAACGTATAATTGGTTGCCAATTATTGTAGGCTCTGGAAATTATTTAACGGATCACAACGTAATATATAAATATTCATTAAAGAGAATGGCAAAATAGTATGAAGATATCTCGTACCTAGAATGTTCGCTTAAATTAGTGAATGTTACTATCATATAACTTATTTTAATCAGTAATGAGTAAAAATTATACATAGGAGGTACGCTTGGAAGTTATCTGATCAAGTTAACATTTTCACATATTATTAATTATAATACCGATTATTACTTCAAGGCGATACACACGAATGATCTTAAATACAATAGTTGAACGAGTACTCCAATTTTCTTCATCTTGGAACTTAGGCTCAGAAATCAGATAAAAGTGACACATGCATAATTTCATGGCTTTATGTAAATGTAATCTGAAGTTATCGTGCACAATATACATGGGAGGTACTCCAAGGAGTAATTCGATTAATCTTATACTCCCACACATTCTTTCAATTATACTATGTTATATATGTAAAATTTGGAGTCTGTATGTATTATACAAACAATTTTAATCTAAAAGGAGTAAAAAGTTTGTATGGGAGGTACTTGAAGGAGTACTCCAATTTTCCTCAACTTCAAATTTAGTCTCACAAATCAGATAAAAGTGTCACGTTCAAAATTTCATAGCGATATCTCGAAGCATTTTCAAGTTATCGTGCGCACGGACGAACGGACGGACATGCTCAAATCAACTTTTTTTTTCAATTATAAGCACTTCTGTGTAATTTTTTTTTTTTTCTGAGATGTTTATTTCTTTGCGTTATATGAACGGAATCAAATACAATAGACCCTTGGAACAGTAAATACCCAACAATTTACGTATGTGTATTTTATGGTCATTGCTAAATAGTTTAAACCGAACTATAAGCATCGCAATTTAGATCACGGAGCTCATATCTATATCCTATGGACCAAACCCACCCATCAATTCGGGCCACTTTCATATCGCCTACGTCTCTTCTGTGAGACCTTTTTTTCCAAAGATGTGTTTCCTGAACTCTATGACCTCCATAATATTTAATCAAATGTACACTGATTCCTGCTTCCAATTCGCGCTCCCCCGCCTCTTTCTATATGAATCGCGTTCAAAAGTTTGTTTTTTTTGTGTATATTTATTTGTTTGAAAACTGGTTAGATAAAGGGTTACAACCATTTTAACCAATTTGCAATGACAGTACGTTTTATAGTGATAATTCTGTATAGAAAATAACTAATTTGTTAAAAAATTTAAAGTTAGAAGACTTACGACATATAGCATGTGTAATATATTTAATGTTTTGTGATATAAAATGATGAAATTGTAAAACCACACATCTGAAATATTTTATAATTTCGTATATTGATGTTAAGATCGATATGGTTACAAATTCTGCATAAGATATATAAAATTTCAGTATACTCAAAAATGTCATGATAAAATCCATACACATTCCATTCAGATCGGATGATGTTTTGTGTTATTCTTTTGCCAAGTTGCACTTTGCAATTCTGAAATGAAATTCATATCTTTTTCCCAAACTCTATATGTGTATTATAACATAAATATCTATTATATAAATATACTATCTACAGATACTATATATACCATAGTTACACAGTCGTAAACCAAATGATTTTTCACAATGTGTCGAGTGGAGATTTTCGTTTGGATTTTCCCATTGAATTGTCTATATATACCATATGGGACTAGAGGGTTGATATTGCTGCTCTCTATTATATAAGATAATATATACGAGTATATATACGGGAGAAATTTATATTGGAATACAGCCTCATTACATGAAACCCTACTAATGTATTAAATTGATATTGTCTATATATATATATATATATAACAGTAAATTTCTGCACATAATATCATAAATTATACTCTTACTCGAAGTAAAGATTCTACAAAATACATAATTGGTTTTATGCACGTACAGATTCATCTTACGATACTGAAGTTAACATAAATTTATAAAGTTAATGAAATATTTAGTTAATGTGTGCTGCATTATGTGATACTGCGAATGGTGTACACACATATTGTCTATATGTAATATATAAAATAAAATTAAACTATAGATAAATTACTGAATACTGAACATATTACCAACAAACTAATTTTGATTATCTCGAGACAAATTTATAGTTAAAAGCAAAATTTGCACAAATTTAATATACAGCATAATATACAAAATTATGTCGATACCATAAACGAAATTAATAAACCAAAATTTGCTACACAATTTCATGATAATTAATTCTAGTGAAATTGTATTTCACAAAATATTTTGCCGACATATACGAAGATCTTGAAAAATAAGCTACAAATTCTTCGTTCCCATCATTATTTCCTTACGCGTACATAATTTCATGGAAATCAGTCAAAGCAATCTCAAGTTATAGTGCACAATATACATGGGAGGTACTTCAAGGAGTAATCCGATAAAGCTTATACTCCCACACATTCTTTCAATTATAA
>JANSTX010000045.1:2331-17652 GCA_027564355.1 Penthetria funebris
CACTCGCAAACTTTCATTCTTCTGGACACTATATATCAATACAATAAGACATACGTTGAAATTTCTAATGTCGTTTCGAATCATTTTTGAAATCGATTTGTTTGCGATCTTTAAATTCATCAGCATGACATTTATCTTCGCTGAGTAGTGCATGTCTTTTTTCCATTAGAAGCAATGTTTTCGGAAGAAAGCTTACTTTGGTTTTGGGGTGTTGACTGATAATTTAGGTTCATGGATGGATTGAGCTAATAATAAGTTTATTAATTAAGTGTATAATCATTGATATGATTCACCAACAAATTATCCCTTAAATGATTTTGAAATTTAGGCCCTAATTCTTCAAATTTTGTCCAATCTGTAAGGGTTGTCCTTTTTATGATTTTAATTCTTTTAAATTTAGTTTCACCATCTTCTCCTCTTTTTTCATCTCCTATACAAATAACAATATTTGATTTTTTAATCTCATCAAGACTTCGTGACAATTTACTAAATAATGCATCTTTGTCATCCATTGATGTGTATTACATAAGTGTCGAAATCTAAACAATTGTTACGCATTTTACACCATACTCTTAACTCTTGCAGTGAGTGATCAGAGATAGGTATACAATCGTCAATATTCTGTTTAGATTTGCTGTTTAGCAATAAACCAACTACTATGATTCATGTAACTCGACTTTTCTGCCAGTGGTAACATTCCAGTTAAATATTATTATCGTATTCTGTTTCAGGCCGAGGCTATTTGATCAGGTTTCATGTGATCTAGCATAACTTAAACCTGAAAATAAATAATGTGACTACAATAATATATAAATACAAACTGATTTATAGTCCAGTAAATATATATACATATATTTTATTACAGTAGTAATTACATTTCATGTTTAAAGTACTTAAAATAGAATATTGTTGATAAATTGAATTTGAAACCTATAAAACTGTACTTTAACAATATGAAGTTATATATGAAGTTATATTATTCACTATTAATATTTAATAATATAATAAAATTAATGATATTAATTTCAATTAGCAACAAGAAAAAGCAACAATATTTCTTTATCTCTTAAACAAGCGATTAGCAATCAAATTTTAGTACTTAATTATATATGTATTTATTATGCAGTTATAGATCACTTTGACATCCGATTTTTTTATTTATCTTAAAAGAATTTGAACGCCATCCGAAGATATCTGCATTACTTATGGTTTGCAATTTGTGTTAATAACAATGCATTAGTAAGAGATGGAAGTACTTTACGGCGGCGTTCAAATATATAAATATTGTTAGTATGGTAAAGTAAAATGAGGTCACAACAAAATGATTATCTTTTCCTTATTTATGGACTTTTATAAAAATACAACCGGTATTTTAATTTCCCACTCAATATATACGATGATTTTTCTTTAGAAATTTCGAATATGATCATCAGCATATCTCTTTCTGTTATTTAAATAATAATTCTAACTAAGTAGGCATATATTTATTAATTTAAGTTTTTATTTGAATTTAATTGTTTATAGGTAACTAAAATTCTTAACTTTTATTACGATCTTACCGATTTTATGTACATGAGGTAGTGATATTATCTGGTTAATTCTAAAATTTGCCCTATAAGCTCTTAAACTTACTACCAATACTAAATGCCATTATTTACAACGAGAATACTAAGATTCATCTTATTTTTTAAAATAAATTAACAAGAGTTCCAAATCATAGTCACTCAAATTGGTTCATGAAAAAATGAGCAGATTTATATGGTTTTAAATAGCATGATTAAATCAAACATTTAACAAGGAAAAAATTCAAAATTCTTGAGAATTATAACGATAATTCTAATTATTAGGCCTAGAAAGAACCCTACCGACGGCACTTTTCTAACAATCGTTCGATTTTAATCATTTCTTTCTTATTAAAGATAATATTCTCGATGAATAAAATTATAGAGTACATTGAAAGTTAGAATCTACTAACTACCTGCTTCACTTAACTTAATAATATTAGTGTGTCTCATAATAATAGATTTAATATAACATGTTATAGTTATCAAATACACCGAGAAATAGAAATTAAAATCCATTAACAAATAGAACTGATGAGAATCCGAGGTTTTAAATTTTATGAGAAATAATAAGATTATTTTGCCGATTGCAGATATATCATGGCCTGTAAATATATCTTTGGAGAAATTTAAAGATATAATTTAATATGTGCCTAGTAATAATCCTTGTGCAATGTATATCAAACCAGCTTCAAATACTATCTATATTTAAAGAAAAAAGGCAAAGCGAATGCTTATGAAGTTAGTTACAAAATGTGAAGTTTAAAGTTTGTTCACAAATTATTGGTTGGCCGTGCTTGTCCCATGAGTTCTTGCGTTTCGGATTATTGTAGTGGGTTCATTTAGCATCATCACAGTCTCACAATACGATGCAACAAAAACCCATCTTTTTGCCGTTAGAGAAGCACCAAATTTCTTTATTTTTCTATCAAATTCATTGTTCTCCAAGTTCTACTTGCATTTGACCCCCCGATTCCTGATTCAATAATGCCTTCCTATACGTTCACATCCTCCGTGTTCAAGGAAACTGTGTTGTTTCGCTTCGGAAAAAACTAAAACATAATTAGGACGGTTTAACATAATGTGAACTCTTGTCCATATTATACACTTACATTTGTTGATATTTTGTGTGCCAAAACCAATTCAGGTTATTGGGCTAAAATACATAATATGTTTTTTCATTACCCGGATGCCTAGTGAATACGACTTAGGTGAACAAAGTATTTATTTTACAAATCTAACATTTGCATGGTAACCTAGAAAACGTGACATATTTCTGTTTTACCTAAGAGATTAGTTTGTGTAGATAATTTGGTTTAGGTTAACCAAAATGCTGTGGTATTATTTATAAAATTAATTAAAATTAATTACATAATTTTACTGTTAGAATGACTACATAATAATAATTGCAAATTTTAAACATTATTTTATAACGATCGTTCTTGTGCAATTGGCGTGTTTCTACTTAAAATGTGTCATTCTTGTATGGCAATTCATTGTTTAAGAATTTTTCTAATTTCAATTTTCTTAATTAATTGTTTCTATAGCAGTTGTCATTTTCTTTAATTTAACGCCTTTTTTAATGGTTGTTTAAAAAAAAAAAAAAAGAATACGAGAAATATTTTAGCCTCCATAAACTAACTATTCTCATCTAATCTTTAGGATTAAAAATATATGTTAATATATTAATGTTATTTTTGCATTAAATGCATTCAATGAATATTACTATAATTCTATAATATATCGAGAAAAAAACTTCAATGCACTATTTAAATCGTTACAGGCCGTGAATAAACAAAGCATAAATAAATTATACATTCTGTTAATTATTTAATAAAATATTAAATTAAAATTTTTTAAACACAAGTAATTAATAAGCAAAAAACACAAATTTTTCAATAATTTCTGTTAGAAAAATTCGTACTTTTCCTCTTTTGCTATTATTTTTACAATTTGTTGAAATTTTTTCTAATTACGAATATCACAATTATTTTATAGAAAAATTTTAACAAATATTTTGAGTTGAAAAAAAAAACAAAATCATATATCCAATATTTCATTATTAGTTTTCTTATCGATTTAATTTTTTCACCTCAATTTAACTTTTCCTAATAAATCAATCAAATATTTTACTATTAAATTTTGGACATTTTCTGGGCAACAACTAATGGATTCTCTTTCGCTATATGTTTTTTACCTTCTAATTTAAAATTATATGAACAATTATGGGCTTCTGCATATCTGTGTTGGGCACAAAATATCTTCTCACAATGACATTTCATAACCATAATAACACCCAATTTTTTATTACATTCAGCGCATCGTAATTTTTGTATTTTTTTGGTAAGTGTTGGTGATTTTTTAAGCCCACTGCTACTACTGCTACTACTAATGCTACTGCCAATACCACTAAATTTGTCAACAGATTTATTTTTCGATCGTTCTTCTTCATATTGATTATGTTGTTCTTGATGTTTCTGTTGTAATTTTTGTATGTCTATTAGTATATCATTTGATGCCGATAACGTTGACGACGATATATTTAAATTAATTTCTTTTAATTCTAATTTTGAATTTTTTGTTGTTGTTATAGTATTCAAATCATTTGATGTTTCAACAAATTCAATAGGATCAATGTCAAAGGCATCATCTTCAATTGCATCAAAATTTATATTAAATAAACTTTCATTTGACTGATATGTGACTGGTAAATCAATGCGATCAATATTATTATCATAACCTAAATTTGCGTAACTACAATCGTCACCGGAATCTTCTTCTTGAACACGTTCACGTTCAAAATGATTTCGATATTTCCAATCGTTTCTATTATTACTAATATTTGATGTTGCCCCTAAATTTCGTTTCTCATTTTTCATTCTGACTATTTTCGCTCTATCTAAATTTTCATAACTTCTAACATAATCTAAATGGCCACTATTCCGATGACGTAAAAGTGATGATATCTCTTGGCTACCACTATTAGATTTACTAGTTTTTTTACCACCATTACTGTGTATACATTCTAAATTTGATGTACTACTAGAAAGGCACGCATCATTTAAATTTGTGTAACCACGACGATACTGAAATGGTATAGCATCTAGCCGTGACGTTTGTGTCACTTGATTAAAATTTAATAATGTCGGACTACTGCCAAATATCATACGAAATTCATTTAATTCAACCGATTTCGATTTGGAATTACTATTTAATAATTCACAGCTACTATTATTAAATGCATCGTCTTCATCACTAGATGAAACATTGCCATTTATAAAATTTAATGATGTTGCCGAATGTGTATTACCATCAAATTCCATAGATGATTTCCAATTACTAATTTCTAAATTTGATGCTATTTTTAAAATTGAATTACTTTTTTTTAAACAAGCAGACGATCTACCACCATAATCGGATAATTTATCATTCAGAAAATTTAATTCTAAATTATTTAAACCTAAGTCTGAATGATGATGACTCCATGGTGTTGATTTAATTATCGATTCTGAACCAGCATCCAATAGTTTCTCATTTGCATTATTAGCACTTTCAATTTGTGAATTATTCGTATTTAAATTTGTAAAAGTTTCAATAACATTTTTTGGTGAATCGCCACGTAATGCAATTGCTTCAAATTGTGAATCGGATGAGTGAAAAGATTCGACAGGTGAATCTTCACGTATTAATAATTTTGGAAGTTCATAACAATTTTTAGCTGAAATTAAAAATTTAAAAAATAAATGAGTGAAAAAAAAATTTATCATTTGTGGACGTAATAATTAATACTTTGCTGTCGCTCTACATGTTAATCGTAGATACTTTAATACCAAAAAAAAAAGCTCATAGAAACTGCAGATCAATAGAATAGACTAATTGTAAACAAAACCAATCGATTGCTGAAATTGTAGTGGTTAGATCGATGGTTAGTAAATGTAATAAATTTATTGTCTACTACGACCTTAATCAATAGGTAAATTTTAGAATAAATACACATTTTCTTAATCTTGATTTTCTTAATTCCATACACGATCAAAAAAAAAGCATAATATTTAGCATAGCTTTTAAAGAAAAATGTATAAATCAGTTTATATAAACCTTAATATAGTGAACCCGTTATAATTTTTCAGTTCTTCCATTTAATGCGACCTGTTACAATTTTGAATAATTATAAAAGTGTTGAAACCATTTAACACAAGTCTCAATAATTAAAGGCAGTTATCGTCAGATAATAGACAGTTACCCGATTCTCCCGTTTTCACATCTTTTGACACAAATTCACAACAACTTGTTTGTAATACTGCGAAAACACAGAATACACCCGATGGCAAGTTACTGAACGATCAATTCCAAACGAAAATTAAGTATAATGAATTTCTAAACACAACATTCATTTTAAGGTTCATTATCGATCTTTGTTGTTAAATTAAATATGAAAAACATCGAAAGTTCATATATTTGATGCAAAGTCGAATGTGAAACTCAAATATAAATATCAACTATAAAATATTCAGATCCGCTACAAAACCGTTTACAGCTGACGTTGTGGCGGCATGGCAATTCTGATGACGATTGATATTGATATTAAATAATATTAAAACAGAATATCGAACTTAGATGGACTACCATCTTATCATTTATTGAATTATTAAGTACAAGAGTAATAACATAGATATACAGACTGTCCCATCAATGCTATAATCACATACTGACTTCGTAACGACTGTGTCATGCTTCTTCGACTAGTTTCAAGAAACTATATTTCAAGCAGTTAATTTCACACAAAATGAGTTATAAAATGCAATTCATATTTATACGAAGTCATTTTTATATTGAATTTTTGTCGGTCACCCATCTTCAGAACAATCATTTCACTGCGATTCGAAAATGTTTTAAAATTAAGAGAGAATACTCTAACATTAAGCATAATACTAGCGATTAACCAATTGCAATGCTAGAATAGAACTGGGAATCAATATGACAATTTAATATCATCCATGTCGCAAAGCTCGTTTCAGAATTCTGAAGTTAGAAAAATGCCACCAAAGATAAATTATTGTGTTAAATTGGCTTTGAATATTGGAAATGATGGAAGAAAACGCGGTCGCCCACAAGCTACTTGGTTATCAGTTGTTCAAAATAACATACAGATTGAATACAGAAAGTGAGTGACGACACACAAGACAGAAACTTGTGGAGAAATAGATTGAGAAGTAGGAGGGCCGACTCTGAATAAGGAATAAGGCAAAGAAGAAGAAGAAGATTAAATCTCGTAATATTCAATATGAATAAGACGCATTTGTGTCTTTTGTCGCATAAGTCAAACACTCCGGATCTAACTACACAATTTGATGGTAATGTTCTCTGTCGGAACGCATATCAATTCAAAACTGTGGAATCGTTTGTCTGAAGATGTATTTCCTGAAGAATTCAAATATGATATGCATTCGTAATGTCATCAAATACGTTAGAGAAGAATGGTGTCAATTACTCTAACAATTTATATTCAATAATGTGACTTTTTCTGTGTGGATTACATACATTCCCAAAACATGATAATGACTCAGTATTATAAATACAATGTTTCTAATTTCAAAAAGAACGTGCACTAAATAAATAAATAAATATTATTTAAAATATATAAACTGTACTAACCATTGTATAATCTAAAAGGTTTTTCAACAGAAGCATTAGATGTATTATCACATTTTAAATCTGTTGAACTAGGCCAATTTTCAATATCGTTGTGGAAACTTTGTTGTCGCTCCATAAACAGCTTATTTTCAAATCCGTTACCGAATTGTTTCGGTGTTTGACATTTATTTAAAGATGTATCACTACTATTCTTTGTTGATAATAAATTATTGATAATTACTAACGATGGATTTTCATTTAGTCTAGAAGAAACATCACAAATATTATCTGCAGACTTATTATTTAATTTTGAAGCTCTAAATTTTTCTATTAAATTATGAAAAGAAGTAGATGTGGGGCAGTTGATATCATTAAATGACTTATGTGATTTATTAATCTTGAAAAATTGATCCATGACCGATGTTAATGGTTTAGTTTGTGAAGTATTTTCTTCAACAATTAAATCATTACTGTTAATTGTTTTAAATGAGCGATTACGACGTATATTGTCTCTCATTTTTATTCTATTATCAACATTAACATCGGTCGGCCCATTCTTATCAGCATTAATATATTCTACGGATTCAAGAGGCTTCAAAAACGGTTGTTGATTAATAGAAGATTTTCGCAAAGTTGGCGGTAATATACATGTTTTAGCAATTCCATGTTTATTCAATAAATTTTTTGAGCTACGTAAATCGTTTTCATTTTCATTATTTTGATTATTTGCACTTGTCGCAGTTGGTAATGTGGGTGCATTTTTCACTGGTGGAAAGTATAAACGTTTTGATGAACTTTTACTTAAAGAAACAATTCTTTTATTTGATGTAGAATTTAATTCAATTTCTCTTCTAATATACCTATCACCAACGACACCAATATTATCTAAATAATTTGACTCATTTGCTTTTGAAACTATACTTTTATTAATTTTCGAATTTTTATTCATTTTCTTTGAATCCAACTTTGTTTTCAACTGATGCATTTTCTATAAAGAAAAATATATTTTTTATTATAGAAAATAAATATCTTACAAATTAAGTGAATGCCAAATCAATCAACTACACAAAATAATATTACGGTGATTATGGCAACAAAACAAAAATATTTAAATGGTGGGTTATGTGAAAAAAAAAGAAAACAGATGTACAGATGTGTTATGTGAAAAAAAAGAAAACAGATTGTACAGATTGAGATTTTCGAAGGAAATAGATGTCCGGTTATATATTATATATTATATCTAAATGACGCATAAATCCCCAGCTAATAAGTTTAATGGATGGATTTTTTTTACCTAGTCAATAAACACGATAAGTATCGTCTTTCACGTCGATGATACGAAGCCGAAAACACTCTTAAGATAGAATATTACTAACAGTGTTTACTGCATCAACAATTTGCATCTTTAACATTATTTTGAATAATCTTGAGCAATAAACGATTGTGCAAAAATAATTAATAATAAATAATTTCATCATAATAAATAGTTCCCTTCATTTTGTCCAGTCATTTATGTTTCAATTAAACAAAAATAAATTGAATATGATATCAATATCATCATAGTCTATCAACAATCCCCTATTATTTGAATCAAAAGTAGCCTTTTCCATATATACATTAGACTTGGATATTCACAAATATTTCAAGTTTATCGATGCTGTAATACGTTGAGTTAAGAAAGAGAAACTATATACTAACTATGACTAACATCACTTGTCCATTAGCACAAATTTGACCTATGAGCTAAAAAATATAATTATTCGGTTCTACAGTTTGAATACAGCAGAATGGTGCATAAATTCCCAGCTACATAATGTAATGGTGATATGTTTTCCCATCCAGTCAACAAATAAGACATTGACAATTACACACATAATATCGTGATAGACTTTCCAATTCACAAGTACATAAAAACTTTCGGAAAATTACAGATCAAGTACAAAAAATGCAACTAATAAAAATAAATAAAATGTAAGCAAATAAAGTATATTCGAACATTTTGTAAATTCATTTGAAATATTACGATTCAACACTTATAATAAACATAAAAATATTACCTCTAGAGTATGCATATTATCATTTAACCACTGCTGGTCTTTCATGCCAGGTCGTGTTGGTAAATCTGCATTCTCAGAAAACCGACCCACTGGATTTTTTTTATCAGTACGAAATTTCATAACACGATGTATGTTTTTCTTACAATCTTTATATACAAGTAATTTCATTCCAGGAGTCGTTATTGTAAGTGGATCTTGTCTATAATATTTTCAAATGTAATTTTTTATGGGAATATTAAAATGTATTTATTTGTAATACTACCTTGATGAATTTAAAACATCTCTTATATCAAACCAACTATCATAATCGGGAATTGTAACCACACGTCTAGCTGATACTGGACCACCTTTCATACCTAATACTAATTTTATTCTGGAACCTTTTACTAATGGTATATCTTTCACTTCTACAGAGTCGTATAATTCTTTATGATTATATAGTAAATGTTGAGTATCAACTGGTATTCCTGTTATAAAAACAATATTTTATTATTAAAAACAATACTGATATCAATAAAAAAAACTGTAAAACTAGTCGAATGTATGTGTAATATTTGAATATGAACTATGCACAAATAGAAAGTACTAGTTTCAACATAACTGTTCCAAATTCTGCAATTATATAGTTATTGCTGACTAGTACAGTTTTCAGGTACCAACATATTTACAGTTAACCAATTTATATTGTACGACTATGACACTTATTAACAGAGCAGCCTACATAATTCTAAATGATGCAACGCATGAACATTTATGGATAAAGAGTAATTGCCGCTGAGTAAATTTGAATTATATAATTATGTCAATAGTCGAGATCATATTTAATTTCACATAATAAACAGCTTATACAGCTGATTAATTTTAAAAAACTAGATTCTACAAAATACGGAGTATTAGACGTTATTTGATTCGTATACTAAATAATCGTATTAGTTAAGAAAATCAAATATGTATAATGTGAAAAAATCAGAAATTCAAATAATCTATAGAAATAGCCAATGTGTGTAAAATATCAAACAAAAAACATTTCAACAAAGAAAAAAAACCCATGAAATGGTGTGAGAAGATGTGATCCGATTTGATATGTTGTTGTACCACAAAAAAAAATCTGACAACTTAAACAGACACTAGTACCAGTGATAAAACAATGTAATATATAAATAAATGGACATTATGAGTACCGTATTTCAATTATAGTTCCTAGTCAGCATTAAATACTATAAAGTTTGTCCACCCATTAATCAACAAAGATATGCAGAATATGCATAGGATCATTTACCTAATTTTTCTTTCTCTTTACATCAATTTCAGCATTCTTTCAAGACTTTTTAAAAAGTGCAAAATCAATGTAAAATAAAAAAAAAATTATTTTTTGCACAATTCATAGAGACTATATATAAAGAACTATAAAGAATAGCTGTACTTTTCTACCATGTTATCAATTTTCATGCCACAATTTCCTCGATTACTGAATGTTGCTACCAAAATGCCAAAACATATTCATTTATGGTTAAAAACTACAACTGCGACAGGTTAATATAGTACGTAGCTTACAATATCACTTACTGGATTTGTAACACGACGTTATATGTCAATTTCCAAGTTTTACAGCCATATAATGGTATTATTGATACAATAATTAATATATTAATTTAGTTTGTGAAAGAGTGAAACCAACCTCTTCCTTCCTTATACTCACAATAATAGCAATAACATTGTATATAGTATATAGTAAATACTCAAAGTAACCATTATTCTATGTTAATTACTTTTTAATGACTGCGATAATTGTGTGAGTTAAATATAATCATTATTGGACCTAGTAACCATTAGTTACAAAGCCCAATAAAACAAAACTTTCTATCTTTACTTATTTAGGTGTCGCCAAAACAGTAAAACGTGTAGGTAGTTAGTAATTACTAAGATTTCACGCAAAATTAAGTTATAATAATAATAATAATAAATACCTTCATATTTTTGAATTCGAGATTTAATATAACCTATTGTGTCCTTTTCTGTAACAGTCACCTCAAATTCAGATCCTGTTAAGGTTTCTACAATTATGTCATACTGCTGTGGAGTCCACATTCTGTACCAAAAACAGAATAAAAAGAAAATCTAGTCAGTTTGCACAAAAAACTAATTCCCAAAAAAAACCAAGATATTATAACAAATAAAATTAAATCATCACCTATTTTCAGTTGTTTTTTTCGTTTTTTTTTTTTATTGAAGCTGATAAGAACTTCTGCCTGCTATGCAGTAGATTATAATTAAACGCAATATAGAATAGATCTATTAATGATTTGTAAATTGCATCTGCTTTTCTTAACAAATATAATGAAAATTATACAGAAACATTTGAATATTAAAATTTTCTACTGTAAAACAAAAACTGCGATTAAAAAAAAATTTATTAATTAAATAAAAAATTATTTGTCAACGCAAAATCCAATTTTCTAATCTGAAAATTCCAATCAAAGCGTGACAAGTTGACTAAAGCACTGTTAAATATTCACGATCAGAACTAATCGTTAATTATACGTTGACATTTAAAGTATCGATGAAGTCATGGTTCGGTGTAATCACATTTCGCCCAAAAATTACTGGAAAATAAACAAATGCTTCTATTTAAGATACAAATTTATTAAAAACATTAACTTTAGTACGTACAGAATATTTGCTAGATTGTGTATATGGTGCAAATGACAATCAAATTCTTCCTTATAATCCTATCAGAATACATTATATGATGGTATAACATTAATCCATTTATTATATTTTAGCGCAAAGCTTTATAGCTGCCAAGTTTGCATTTCACAGAAGACACACAACAAAAAAGTGTAAACAGCATTGAATAAATAACAATATAATAATAATACATTATGTATCAAATCTTTATTGAACATTATTAAATTGTACATTATCGAAAATCATTTATTGGTCTTATCAAATTTATTTTGCTGCAATTAAATGCAGTTAGAACGCTGTTAAATGTAAGCATATTTGATATTAATTGAACAACTGTTCACTGAAGAAGAATAAGAATTTATTATTTAGATAAAATAATAATAATAATTATTATTATTATTATTGTGCATTTTCATTTCGGACAACAATAATTAATTGTAAATTTTTTATTCCAAATGTCATAACTTAATTGAATACCACAAAAACGGCATCGATGCTGCATAATTTGTGGCGAATAGCACATTTCGGATAGTTCCATAATTTCATGGGTATCCTGCACATAATGTGTAAAAAGTGAACGTTCTCATGTTGAGGTTGTCATTCGATTACATTTCAGTGTACTATTGAATAATTGATATGTAATTAAAAAAAAGGGCTGAATATAAATAAATAAAATTGTTTTTAAATGGCAATATTTGAGGTAATTATTATGCTGTTAGAAGTTTTGTTATTGATTATGCAATTTATTTACAGTGGAGGAAGTTTAACTTTTTTGATTTAAAAGAAAATGTCGATGGTAACAAAGTTGCACAAGTATTAAAGGTATGTTTATTTTGATTTTTATTTTTACTGAAATGGTTGATCTAAATCGTGAATCACAAACTTTGTCTTTTCATATAAATTCAATTGTTTGAATAAATATTATTAATTACTTGAAGTTTTGTCTTATATTTATTGATTTTGTCGCATATTTTTTTTTTTTGAGTTGTTAATATATGAAATTACTGATCAATTCAACTTATTGTCGGATGGTCTCAATGTTGGTTTGTCCAATATGTTAATAATAGGTCAAGTAAATTCGCTTATATTATGATTATCTTATATACATGTATACTAATTGTACAGCTGTTAACCGAAATATTATGGAACACCACACGTTACCAAGTGAATTAATATGAACGGGTGTAGATGTTTTTGTTTTTATCAATTACTATATGAAGAAATGAATTACGATAGTAGTACATGTTAGACAATAATGTAGAGAAGGAAACACATTAAATGTAGAATCCACACATAAACTATGAATCAGATTTTATAGTTAATGTAAGAGTCAAATCCACCCAATAATGACAAGTCACTTAAGTTTTTGCCATTGTATAGCTTCTGTTGATTAAATTTGTCTTCATTTTTGCAAATTCACTATAAATTGTTAGAAAAATTTATTTTTTCTATCACGAAGTCCAATTTTTATTAACTAATTTGATAATTAATTTTAACTTTAAGGATGCAACAATAACTTGTACAACAAATGGAAACAATCAAATATGTATTTGTGATTCATCGGGTTTTGTTCACATATTTAATCGCAGTTGGGATGCTATATCATTTAAAGCACACGATGGATCAATTTGTCTATGTGAATTAGCGATACAACACAATATTTTAGTTACTATTGGAGTGAGTTATATTGATACGAACATTAAATGTTATTAAATAAATATGTTTATAGAATGAAGATAATGGAACAACACCAACTCTAAAAGTATGGCATTTAACAAAAACAACACGTAATGGAATATCAGCTTGCTTGAGAACAATTAAAATTGCATTACAAAAACCATCTGCACTTGCAGTTTCATATAATGGTCAATATATGGCTATAGGATTTAATCGTGGTAGTATTTCACTCTACAGAGGTGACATTACACGAGATCGATCGAAAACATTGAAGACCCTTTCTGGAGGAACAACTACAATAACAGGAATAGCATTTAAGCAAAATAGTAAAACTGTTCAAATGTTTGTTTGCTCAGATTCTGGAATTTTAGTTTATAATATTCAAAATAAAGATAAAGAATCAAAAATAATATTAGATGCAACATTCGCACCGGCAAGATGTTCCGTTTTACAAACAAATCAGGCTGCAAGTGATGCTCATTTTATGGTCGGACGAGATGATGTAATTGTTTTTTCTTTTTTTTTTTTAAATAAATGTGTAATATGAATATTTGTACTTAGGCTGTTTATTGTTATACAATTGATGGCAGAGGACCTTGTTATGCTTTAGATGGTGAAAAATTATTAATTAGATGGTTTCGATCACATTTGTTGACTGTTTCCAAACCAATAACAAATACAATGTCCTCACAAAAGTATAAAATACATTAATAATTTTTTTTATTTCATATATTTTTTATATTGTTAAATTAATTAATACTTCCAGAGATTCAACTTTAACTGTGATAGATATTCAAAACAAATTTATAGTGTTTTCATTACCAATTAATGCAGCAGCTGCAATTTTAGTTGAATTTGGTACATGTTTTCTTATAACAACCAATAAAGAAGTATATCATTTAGACGAGAAAGATTTGCAAACCAAATTAAATCTATTATTTAAAAAAAATTTATATGATATAGCAGTTCGAATAGCAAAGAGTAATCAATATGATGCAGAAGGTTTAGCTGAAATTTTTAGACAATATGGTGATCATCTTTATAGCAAAGGCGATTTTGCAGGTTTTGTAAATTTTAAACTTTATAAAAAATGAGAGACACGTTTGTATTATTGTTTTTACACCCACTTCTGTACTGATGAGAACTATATGCGGTCTACATATGTGATTAATAGTCTCATCTGCTAATTCTTCTTCGTATATTTAGTTCTATATAAATATTATGTATGTGATTGTATCATGGTATGAACATTAACTGTAAAGTAACATTATTTTCAATACTATAGAACTGATAATAAACAAACAAATTCAAACATTCTTGATGGTAATTTAACCGGTTATAAAGTCTAGATTCCAACACCCTAGACAACTTCGGCAGTTTTATTTATTAAAGGCAATAATACAAATTAGAAAATTTTCTTTCAAATTGTACCTCAGTTTTTTTTATCTGTTCATTCAAGTTTAATACGTTGTAAAAGTCGCATTTTACTAATAACCAATCATACATTACTTCATACATACTTTCTTAAATAAATTCTGTACTTTATTAAACTTCAATGCCTCTCGTCTGGCCCATCAGTACTATATTATGTGCATATCGCAAATAAATATGTATATTATATTATTATTATTATATTCAAACCCTTCCCACTTCAATCGAGATTATCAAACATATGTTTTAAAGCAGTAGTAAACAGTTTCTAA